>JABASH010000037.1:0-74703 GCA_019776445.1 Tomocerus maximus
GGTTGAGAAATATCATGCTTAGTATTAGTATATATATATATATAAGTAGTTATCTACACTATGTAGGAGTTATAGTAAATATGTTAGGTATTTAAGGCGAAAAGAGAGCATGATGACAAAAATAAGAGAGAGTCATTTAGGAGTGATTTTAATTGTAGAGATAGATAGAGAGCGGTTAGTTATTATGTGTACATGAGTATCTGTAATGTACATAATAGAAAGATAGTAGTCAAGTCCAAATATCCAAAGTTAAGGGTGAGAGGATGTGGATCTGTGGAGACGACTCGCTCGACTCGAATACTCGAAGAATTTTGAAACCAATAGGATAGCGAGTGAGAATAATTAATTATTTCAGGGGTTCTCGTCTACAACAGTCTGCAGCTCCTTCCTTCCTCCTCTACTCCCAGAAACCAATCCAGCAGTCCGGGTTCTTTCTACTCTATTCTATTATGGCATGGCATGGCATCATCTCCTTTGCTGAACTAAACTAACTAAACGAAACTCACTAAACCAAACCAACATAACATAGAGAACAATTCTTCTATTGCACTCTCTGCTTTGCTAACTTGTTGTAGTTTGTACTTGTAGTCCCACGATATCTTCTACCACTAACCCTGTACTTATAACATTATGTATGTATGTATCTTTGTATCTATTCTATACCTAAATACATATTTAATACTGCTTTGCCTCGTTTTCGACTGTTGTCTCTATACAATGTGCACCTACGTTATGCCAAGCGTGCTCTATAATCTATACTCTACTAGCTCAATCCAACTTTTACCTAAAGATACAAATAATATTATGCATCTATTTATATATGACTAATATAGTGTAATCCCTAAAATACTCACCATTTATTTACAATATCCCGTACTTTCTTAATACCAATTTCTTAATAGTATCATTAACAGTAAATAAGCATTGAGCAAGTATATTATAAGTAGATATGTAGAGTAAGTACCTACTACAATATACCTAAAAATGTAACAATATAAATGTACATAGGTAGACACTTAGACACACATATTAACAATATGTATCCGTAAAGTAAAGCAAAAGCAAGTAAACTGGAGAAAAAGACGGTCAGATTCTGTCCTTCATTGTTGCATTAGATCACATGAGCCAAAGGAAATACTTATCCGCTTTTTATGTGGTGCTCCTCAAACGGCTATACTTTCCACCTTGTCGGCTTAAGACTGAAGTTGGCGATATGATTTGCAAAGATCCGATGATTGTCATTAATGGTTGGGAGAGATGGAGTGACAGTTGAGAGTGGCTGGGGAAGAAGACATTTCAGAGTAGCGGAAGTGATGTTATGGCAGGGGATGACTGGGCTTCTGTTCTCTGCTCTTCTGTTCTACTCTATTATAGATAGAGCGCTCGTTTACTTAACTTTACTCCTTTGAGTTCTTCTTGGTCGGTAGGTCCGTCGGTGTGACTCTGACTTGACTTGACTGAATTGAAACCAAGAGAAGAGTTCGAGTATGAGCCGTGTCTTGGTTTCTGGGGGACCCCGTAGTGTTAGTGGTACTACTAGTACTGCCTAATGTAATAGTACATACCTACACATGTACTCTCTTTACTTATTCTTTATTATAAACAACTTGCATCGTTTGGGACCTGCTTGGACTATGCTTGCCTATGACAGTCTTCTAAAAACATTTTTGGAGATGCGATTCATATATTTCTCGATTTTAAAATTTCTGAAATCATTATTTTGCACCCACACCCTCAGTTTTGTTTGCCAACAGAGAAAATAGACATCCCAAATAGGTTACCCTACATATTTAGGTAAACGTCATTCTGCACGATGAAAAATTGTATTATTGCAACTTATAGTATCTCAATTCTCAACTCATCCAAACATAATTTTCAGTGTTGGTAAGTAGTTTTCAGTTAAACCCTGAATTAAAATTTCACGACTGCTTTCACCGCAATGAACCTATTTCAAGTTTTTTAGTCAAACCTAACTTTCACCATTACTTTCACCACCACTTTCACTTAGATTCCTCCCCTTTCAAACCCCGTATAAAATTTTCACCGCTACTTTCTTTGAGATTGCCTATATGGACGTTCTCTTACCCTGTCAAATCCCATTTAAAACTTTCACCGCCACTTTCACTGGGATTGTCTATACGTCTCCTACCCTGCTAAATTCATACAAATTTTCACCGCTACAACTTGCTATAATTAATAAGTGCTGAAAAATACTTTTGAAATAGTAACGTACTTCCATAGAAAGAAATTGTTTTCATCGTTTTATTTTTCTTTCTAGGACAGTTTTCAAGTCATAAAATCGTTTAAATGGCAATATTATTCCAAATTAAGGAATTTTTGATGTAAGTGTAATTAAAATATAAGATGATTATAATATGTAAAAGCTAAGGCTTTTAAGGATTCAGGGTGGAATTATGTGACAATGTACAGTGCGCAGTCGCTCTAGTACTACAAATTTATATATGGATGGGCACACTCGTAAAATGTATCCAGTGTTTAAATGCCAGTTCTAAATTCACATCACAGGGAGACCGCACAGACCCGGGCTTACTACATATATCGGTTATGTATATGTACGCGTACATAGAGTTGTAGGGTATAAAGGTTCCCTTTAGGCTAGTTTCGTATGGGAGTTCGTAGTTTTTGGTAGCATTGCATTTGGTAGGTATGTTATGTTATGCTAGTTATACGAGTAGGACGGTGGTCGTTGTGTTATTATGAAGTTGTATTCCACTGAATTCTATATCAGGATGAATGTAGTAAGTATATCTGTCTCTGTATAATGCAAGTATGTATGTAGTACTACGTATAGCTGTGTATGTGTACGTTTGGAAAGAGACTCTTATTATATTTATATGTATCGTACGTGCTAGCTATCGTACAATGTATTACATGCATATTATACATATCAGTTTATTCTTTGGTCGGGTTGTTGAGTGCAGTGCCATGCTAGTATTGCTAGTGTATGTATGTATAGTAAATATATGTATGTAGTGTGAAACTGAAGACCCTAAGCAAAGCTAGGCCAAACCTAACCTTACCATTGCATTGCATGGGAAGACGCCAAGAGCCATTGACTCGCCATATTGAGCATCCCATCTCTCCTCATCATCAGCCTAACCTTCCCATGCCAGCAGAACAGTCTCTCCGTCTTGCCCTGTCCATCAAAACCTAAATTTTTACTGCTACGTAATCCCTTTTACTCCGGATTTTTAATTGCTGCGCTAAACTCAGTTTTAATGGCAGTCACACAATCCATTTGATTGACAACTTATTTATACTGGTCGTTAATTCATAATTACTCTCATTAATAGATTAACTAATTACATTATATTCGTGGACATAGGTACGGAGCTGTAGTCTGCGCTGTGTATACTCACTACATAGCCACACTCACTACACACTTCAAATGTGTTCGGCAAGTCGTCATTGTTGTTAAAAGTGACCGGAACTTTTTATTTTTGGAAAAGCATTTCTCCGGATAAAGAAAGTTCATACGTTCCGTTTGTGTGTCATAATGTAAAAGTCCACTTTCTCCGAAGTTAACATTGACAACGACGACAATTCAACTAACAAATTCTTCAGTTCAGTGTTTATATTTATCTGAGTTTATGTTATCCTAGCAGTTTAGTTTCCAACGGGTGCTAGTAAATATGTTATGTGCACTACTGCCTTTAATTTAGTGCGTAAGGTCACAAGGTCAATTCACCGAATAGGACAAGTGCTCTGTGATCAGATCAAATTCATATGAGTTGAGTATTTGGAAACAAACGGAATCAGGTAAAATCTTTTGCTATTCTTTTACTTTTGTTGTCATTCTGAGTGTTAATTATTAACTGTTTTAGACATTTTTATAGAAACGGGAGCATTCTTAACTAAATCTACTTTATGTTAGTACCAACCATGTATTTGCCAATCATCATCAGTTCCTTTGGGACATGCTTTCAAGTATAAACAATCTAAACCATAAATACTTTGCAGCGATGTTATACTCTTCAGAATTCAAAACATTCTGACAATGAGTCATTCATAACTTAACTGTCTTGATAATAACGAACCAAACAAAGTGCACCATTAATGATTATGTAGCTAATTACTAATTGAAAAGTAATTTAATTTTTGGTGACTTGTGTGGAATAGGTACTACTTAATATTGAGAAAGGGACTGGACAGAGAGACAATAGGAGGCGAAGAGGAAGTACTTACGTGTACAGCAGTACCTAGCTAATTTAAGTTGACTCTCTGCCTCTGTGTATCTGTCATGGTGAACATTGGGTGCATGATGGGGAGTTTTCATTTCACAAACAGTATGGTGTTGGTGATATTATAGTGATGGTGTCGGTTAAGCCAGCAAGCAAGCCAAGCAAGGCACATTAAAATAATCGATTGACTGAATTGTAAATTACCGTATACACACACAATAGTACATACATACATAGAAGCAACCACTAAGCAAGGAAGGCAAGGAGCAAGGAAAGAGTGTACCTACGAGTAGTACACAGAGAATATTGCACTGGTTGGTTGGGATTGGGAATTGGGCTGCCTGCCTTTCCTTCTCCTCTGGCTCGGGTCTCTTCTCTTGTCTTCTACAGTCGTTTCCTTCCAAGACGGAATTCCAGATTCCAATCCAGACGAGAGACTCTAATCAAAATCAATATTGGTAGGTTTTCGCCTAGCTATGCTCCCCATCACAAAACACAGCCTAACAAATATCCACTCATCGTCAGCCTAACAATAACTACATATAAGTAAAAGATGTCTCGCTTTTTCCGTTTCCCAATGGCCTTTTCAGTCTCCCGTATTTTCTGTTCTGTCCTGTCTTGTCTTGTCTGCTGTGACATGCCCAGTTCAATTGACTATCGCTTTTCGTCCTACTACACAGTCAAATCACTCTAACCAGCGCTATCACTTACTAATGAGTTCCTTTAGATATATCCTGCCTCCAGCCTCAACCTGACTAAGTCTTACAACCAGTCCGGAGCACAAAATTTAAACGTAGTCTGGCTGGCTGGCTGTTATGATTTCATCAGTTTTGGCTCACTTAAGTTGCGTTGGCCGGATGTACAAGTTTTCGCATAATTTTAGATAGGAAATAAGCAATTAACACTTATTTGGGCAGTATAACATGTATATTATAGCGATATTATATATATCGCATGATATTGGTTATATAGGTATATTATAACATTATATGCTGACTAAGTAAGATGAGTACCTATATCCGATGCTAATGGTAAAATAGTTACGAATAATACAATATTAGTCAGAATGAAGGATGTAGCAATGTGTGTATGTATAGCATAGCATTTCTTATTTCGTAGCTATTCTGACGTTGCCGTTATTGTCATCGTACTATCAGTAATATCCGCACCTTTACCTAACTGTGCTCTGTGCTAGCTAAACAGAGAACTAGTACATAGGCTCAAAATTGCAATCAGAATCTGTATTCATGAACAGTGTACCAAATAGTTTGCTTTCCTATTACTGAATTGTACCTTCAGTCGCAGTCGTTGAAAAAGTTCAAATGGTAGTTTTGTTTGCTAATCTGTATCTTTTGTGTATATTTCTATTGGGTTCAGTTGAGTCGGTTCTGTGTCTTTATAGATATATGCCTAAAGGGGCATTTAGAGTACCTTCTTCACCAAGCATTGCGTGCCATGCCATTCAATGAGAGATGAACTGCACTGCACTGTTGCAATTTAGTTTGGGTATCATTCAATTGTCTCTGTGGCTGTTTTTCTTGGAATCTCCTTACTTTTAACACACAATAACTACATACATAAAATACTTTGTAAAAGACTTAAACTCCTCTTCCCCACATTTAAGTAGATTGGATTGCCTATTAGTTAGCTATGGTTAGTTATAGTTAGCACGTAGGAAATATTATATCAGTACTTATTTAGCTCCTAAATCTCACATCATAGATATCTATGCTGCATTTATACTACTGCATTTGTACTACTGAGTTGCATTTACTTTGAAGCATATATGCATAAGCATTATATAGTTGTCTGCATGTACAAGTGTGCATCTGCCTCTCGGTTTGCGCTGTTGTGTGGTAGTATGCTAATATTCACGCGTACAGCCGTACAATGTACTCTCAAAATGCGTTTCTATTCCTACTATAGATGTACAATAACACAATGCTCTATAGCCAACATAATATACTGTTGTGGATTCTATGCTGTGAAATACATGCTAGACAAGCCCGTGCATTCACATCACAACAAACTTGCATCTTAAATGTTATAGACTCCTAAGCTCTTTTCTACAGAATAATGAGATGCATTAATAAAGTTAGCAGTAATTACACCAATTGTAATGCAATAAAAATACAATGGAAATCTAAAACGCACGCATAGTATATGATATTATATTGTTATTACATTACTAAATTACTCATTACACATCTAATCATCAGAATCCTTACAGTACAGTCACTCCAACGTTATCAGTTAGAAATATCACAACATATTAAATGCAACCACGTAATAGAAAAAGTACCTACATTACAATAACCAAGTCGTTCTGTTCTGAGATATGCAGCAGAAAGTATGTATGTACCGAGTACATCACATTAAATATACACTAAATTATCTGTATGTGTGCATTTATGCATTGTGTTAAATACAACAGAATATAAAATGTATACCTACACACACCCTGTCTGTTTCCTTCTCGTCCTCCATTTTTACACGCATCTCAAATCCATACTGTTGTGAGTTGTGATGTGATTATGAGAATGTGTGAGTTGAATGCATGACTATACCCATATTATGATCTATTTATGTATAGCATACATAATATGCTTACATTTTATTTATTGCTAGGTATGCTGGTAATCAAAAGCACAAACAGTAACACAACAGAGATAGTCGAGCATACATTGCCAACATAAATATACACGTCCGCAGTATAGTGCTAACGACTAACAAAAGTAGCCAAGCCAAAAAATACCAGAGAGGGTATCAGTGCCTAAGTTGTCTGTCAGAAAAGGCAGTGTATGTGTATCAGGGGAAGTACATAGTCACTCATGTATCTATATCTGTAAGCAATCTTTTTCTGAACTTTGCATTGCATACTTGTGCCTTGCCTATGCTTTTACAACCGGTGTGTGTCTAAAGCACAATGAATTGCAATAATGCTTGCTGACATTGCTTTAAACATGTATTGCATAGGTACTTATTCTTTTCTACTTCATAGAGCCAAGATAGCGTTCTTGTGCACATAGCGTAATGAAACCGTAATTTCCATTGAAAATCTCTTCCATCTAATGAATGTATAAGTACTTACACATCATATGGGCATTATAGAGTTTTAATGCGTGTACGAAAATAGAAAAAATATAATATGAAGGGCCAATTTATGGATTTTCCAAGATATTTATAGCAAGACATTTTATTTTTCGTCTATTACTTCCTATGATGTTCTGTTACTCACAAATCATTTCGGAAGTTGTTTTGTATGTAGTTACTATGTACACTACTTGTAAGTTGTACCTACAAGATGCTACATTTTTATTACGTATGGCCATTTTGTACCTCCTTTCATACTACTTATGCATTAACAGACGTTACATGAAGTGGTAATACAAATCCAATACTCGTGATTGGAATATTCTGTCCGGATCGATATAAAGCAAGCCATATGTATGATAAGTTTGTTTAAAATACACTCGGGTAACTTTTTATTTATGACCAGGACCACTTTCCACGTGTAATGCTAAGTACATCGCAGCATAATATAAAGTTGTAGTTGTAGCCTAACGCGCGCAGGCTTAACTGACATTCTTCTTTTTATATTATTTTCTCGTGCAGCAGATAAAGTGGCAGCTGAATGCTTGAATCAATGCATTTGCCTACTAATAACGATTTACTAAGGCAGAATGAATGTTAGATACAATTTCTTTGCCTATTAGGAAATGACCCTTTGTGTTAACGTTCTTGGCTTTTGTATTTAGGGAGAGACTAAGACTTAGGTTTGACTGGAATCCGATATAATTTCCCAGCAATTTGAGTCAATGAGTACTTTTCTTTTCCAAGATAGGTGTAGCGGTAGTGTAAGTTTGTGCTTCAATTTCAACTGTTGTACTTCTCTTCTAATTGGGTAAACTTGGGATGTGCGGATAGACATGACACTTTCAGATGAAATGATGCTACCTTTTCCATTTGTTTGTGCTCTTTCTAAGTAGAGTCTAAAGTTCAAATATTTTGTTAGTACTATTCAAAATCCCTGTGTTTTTGTTGCAATACATTCTTTAGTCATTTTTATTAGGTCTTAGGTAATCTAATAGTATAGTATTTATGGTCATTACACTAAAATATTACTTACGCTTCTATATGATTTTTGAACAGTCAACCCCACCATTGACGTATGTGTATTACGTTCGATTGCAAATTGCAAATCATATATTATTACTTCATATAGTAAGTAAGTTGTCATACATAATCAGTAGTTATCACTAACTGAATTACTATATCTAATCCTCATTTTTATAATTATTATATACTGATCATTTCTTTCGTGTTTATAAAGCTCATTTACTTGTAAAGTCAGGATAAACCTGTCGAATTAGGGAACATGTGAGAATACCTTTCAAATGTCAAATTCCAACATTTAAGCAAACATGGTATTATCAATGTACACTGACATTACTTTACTTTTTGATAGCATTTTAATACTCTTGATACACCGATGTAAATTACCTCCCTCGATATTTTTGTTTTATTAGATCGGGAAAACAAGAATACTACGTACTATCATATTTAGGAACTACAACTACAGCATAGGTAATCAGGATAGGAAAGCTTAAATGACACCCATATGAGCCATACTATTGAGGATAATTTGGCAATTGGCATAATGTGTACATTTTCATTCAAACGTACACCTACACTTAATGTTAAGTTTCGAATTCAACTAATGGGTTAAGCATAATATGCATATCTAGGTATTTTTTATGAATCCGTATCTATCAATCTATCAATTATGAAGATTTGTTATTCTACATTTTCAGGCATGTGCATTGTTAAGGAATAAAACTAAAGTAAAGCACAGCTTTATATAGTATAATCATTATAATAATAACTTAGTAGATATTTTCGGATTGGAAGCCAATAGAATTGCCCTTTTATTACCACCTCGGATAAGATGCAGATATAACCGCTTCGTTTTCCTCTCTGTAGTTGCAAATTCAGCTAATTTTGAGTAGGTATACATGTAAGATTGAGAGAGAACAGATTTAAACGTGTTGTATTTGTATGTACGCAGTATTATTATTAAACATGATATTACTGTGTTCAGATACGTTAGAGCTTGGTGACTTATCTTGTCATGTTTTACATTAGTAAGCCCATATTAAGATTGCTTGTAGGCATAGAACGATAATACTATAACTAAGTGTGCGTACCAATAAAAAAATATTGCTAAATATACGACTCTGTCTTTAGGAATTCATTAGTAAAGATGAAGTTAAGTGTGTAGCTAAGTATGAAGCTGAATATAGCAGTTACATGTATTTAGGTATTATATACAAACCATCAGATGCCATATGAATGGTTTGTGTATAATATTAGGGCAAAGAGCCAGATACGTTTAGGTTTTTACCTATAGATATGTCAAGTTGAAAAGTCTGAATGTATCATTTTTGCTTAGAAATACACTTTTCAGAGCCTCATGCTTATGGCTCAAATGATGGCCCAATGTTAAATAACTAACTCTAGCCAAAAATACTCAGAACTCGCAAGTTATGCTTTGGCATGGCAAATAAAAGAATATTGAATAGGAATCTAAAACATCAAGCATAGAGACAGATTAACGTTCACAGCTTACAAAGTACAATGCTCTACATTTTTAACCCCTCTTTCTTGCTCCTATAGACATTAATTTCGTATGCTATCATGAAATACTAAATATATTAACAATAACATATATTTGTATTCCAATGTTTCATAAGGTAATTGTATTCTATGCCAATCGTTGCACAAGGGGCTCACATCACATGTTAGTATTGATTGATGAACAAACACTCTTACTAGTTGAGGCTTTAAGCTATTTCGATATACAATAAAACAAGTTGATTGAGCAGCATATTATAATGTCTTCAATTACCGCACTTGTGAAGTTATAATAATATCAAAAATTATTGGATAGCAGAAGTTATAAGCCAGACTGATCAATAGCTACTTACTCAGTAGATAGATATTGATTGATTATCGTAGCACTAGGAGTTTGAAAGAAACCTATTTCTTTGGTGGTCGTACGTCGTACAACATGATACCCGTAAATGCTCCTGGCAAGCAATCACAGTAATCAGGTATAGGGTAGCACAAAGAAAAAAACTTGGAACTAGCAAAAATGTAGCTCCGAACATAGATAATACTAAACTTTAATGTTGCTTCCATAAAGTGATCATCGCTTATTGCAAAAATCATATTATAGAATGCGAAACTACTAAAGCGCTGCGCTATACCGGCTAAATTTTACTAGAGGAGGGAAATACATAATACAGAACAGTTTGAATTCACAATCTGAGACTGAGACCGAGACTCAGTTTGTGTAGCTATACACATTGAGAGTTGCCTGGTACGGGCAACTGACATTTCATGGTAGGGCATGAGTGTATCTTTGGCACCCACAGCAAATCCAACTATTTATTATTAGCATAATATTATTGAATATACATAATATTATAAATACATCATTTGTACAATTTTATTATTTTATGTACCACCTTTCTTTAGATTTTTAAAAACAAGCTGAATTCCAGCTTGGGATCAATCAAAAAACAAATATAATTCTTATGAATATTTCCATGAAATTATTTATCGTTCGTGGAAAGGTAGTAACATAGTACACACCTTGAATGAAGAATTGTAGTCTATTGAGGTTTGCAACGTTGCAACTAATAAAGCGTAGAAAGTCTAAAAACATCAAAAATGATACTCCATAACTCTAATGCGATGAAGACCTAATGAATCCATGAATAACTTTACTTAGACGAGAGGAGACAACTGGCAGGCAGACTAAAAGAACACTTTTTCTTAGAGCTAAGCTAAATAGTTTTATGTACAAATTTCTGGTTCGTTCTTACTACAGTTATGTATGTGGACTTAATAACTTACTGCTACAAAACTATATCATTCGTTCGACTTCCAGTAAGTAAACTACTGATTAACTTCCATTTTATAGTGAGCAAGTGAGTCAAGTTAGCATGTAGGACTGATCACTTATTGGATCATAATAACTTTTATTTCCCCCTCAAGTTGAGGAGCAACTGTTCCTTACTTCGTAGTCGTAGTACGGACTTATTATATGCTTGACAGCTAACTGTAATCTTCATGGGTCAATATAAGTTTGACATTAAAGAAGAATAGCCTTAATCATGTTCCAAAGAGTGTTCCTTACACGTGACATATTAAAATAATTTATTATATATTATAGTAACGTAGTTTTTTTATCCACTGACAAGACATTTGCCAGCTTTGCACATAATAAGTACAGACGTATGTATGCGTATGTAAATAGGTATGCTATAAATACTATGTAGTAGTTGTTTAGAGAAATTATGTATGTATATAGGTAGGTATAAGTATAGAAAGTAAATTGACATGACAGGATAGAGGATGAGAGGAGAATGGAAGTTGTATGTAATGTATGTATTTAGGTGGGTGAGTTTGGTTGGGCCCAGAGCCCCACATCATCGTTTGGTTAGACATGCAGCCGAATTGGCTTAAATTTACATTTAAATACATAGATATTAGAAAAGACAGAGAGCAGGATTGCAGGAGGTTTATTTACTGGGGCCGGTCTGGCACTTCTTCTGGGGCTCTATCCTTCTTCTTCTCCCGTACACACATTCAGATTCAGAGTGAGTGAGTGAGTGAAGTGAGAATACATAGAGCATGAACCTAAGTTTCTATGATGAGTTGCTTAATCGATGAAGAAGTCATTTTGTTTTCCTCAAAATGATTGTATGTTCCTACTTTTTCCTATAGAATTGTATAATGTGCTATTAAAGTGTTCACATTCACTCACTCTCAACTAAATGCACAATATTATTATAGATTGGGTGGAAGAATGGCATATAGACGACATGCATACACACTGCCTATAGTGTAGACGTGTAGACGATGAGAGTTGAGTAGAGTTCATTAATACAGGGAAAACAGTGTTTGAGTCGGTTTGAGTGGATATAGTAACGATACTGCATGTGGATGGGTATAAGTTTAAACACACACACCTTGCCATATAGATTTCCATTATTATTACCATTACACATTTTCATTTAAAGGTGACTTGAGTAAAGTTGAGTGAGGCAGGCAGAGGTGGAAATGGCACAGAAGAATGCAGAGTTGAGTAGCAGATAGATAGGCGAGTGTAATAATAAAGTGTAATGTTGTGTTGGTTTCGTTTGGTGGTGGTCTGGTCTGGTCGCTCAGGCTTACTCTGGGTATTATCTTTGTGTTTCTCGCATGAGATGAATGATTTGATTGGTGCTGGTGGTGCTGTTGGTGTGGTTCTCTGAGGTGACGCTCGCTTCTTGGGTCTTTTCCTCGCTTCCAGAGACCAAATCCTCCTGCACTCCTGCTGCCTGGTTCTATGTCTGTTGACTGGTCCTTGCATCTACTCTGTCTAAAACTGAACTATAACTGCTGGGCTCCCTCCACTTAATACCTCTCTTCTTCTGCTAATCTACTATAATATGCTAATGCCAATCCTCCTCTCTTATTATATTGGATTAATTATTTATATCTAAATATTATCCTTCTTTCAGTCAGACTCCAATTTTATGCCCCTTGTCTTTTCCATCTCGCTCGATTAAAATTCCTTGATGTTCTTCTATCCATCTATAATTTGTGCAACTTACCTCTATCTATGCACATCACACAACACACACACACTTAACTATACTCACATTCACATTACGCTCTCACTCATACTCAACTCTCCTCTGCTTATAGCGTCGTCACGTCACTAGCACACTATTACATTACACTATCTGTCTGTCTGTATATATCCAGTACTATCTATATACATAATAGGACTTAAACTGCATTTATATACTTATTGCAGAGACTCTTATTGCTTGTCTTCTTGACTGTCTGTCCTTTAGCTAGGTGAATAGGATCAGAGGATTTTTTCTTTCTTTTTCCTATTGTGCATTGTAGTACATTCAACACGATCGACGATATAAAGTTGCGCATTTTTTATAATTATTTCCCCCATTGTGTTGTGCCGTGGTTGTGCCTTAAATGTAATTTTTAGTTATTGTTGGGAAGTCAATCCCAATGCTATGTCATTAATGTGATTGTCTCTACATTTTGTCCTTTTACTATCGAAATTAGGCATAATAATAACAGATTCACTATAAATCATAAAATAATGGTTTACTTACATGCTAATTAATTAGATAAAATTACATGTAAATAAAAAAAATGATATAAAAAACCATTTTTTAAAGAAATTAGTCTAATTACTTTTTTATTTTGATTTTTTTAGAATGGAGGACGTTGTGGATTTGAGTGTCAAGTAAGTCTACACATTTTAATTTTGAATTTAAAAATATTTGTATGTAAATGTATGTTCCATACAAATACAATACATTGCACTTGTTATAATCTATTGCTAAGATAAGATATTAACGAATAATTACTGGTTTATAGTTACCTACAACTACATACAACTACCTACATATTTGATACTAGTGGCTGATATGTCAAAATATGTCATTTACGTAATATGTACAGTCACAGTCAGTAATATTGAATATAGCATATCGGTAGTATGGATGGTATGCCTTGCCTATGCGAAGCAAACAGTTTGGATGTTTGATGTTGGGTTACTAGAATGAGTAAATCATTCAAAGATATTTTCAAGAATGTAAAATAATTTTACTTTCTTAAACTATATCTACCTAAAAGTCAATAGATAGTAATAGATAGATACAGATTAGTTTTCAAATGAGTTAGACATTTATTAACAATTAAAATATAAATTATTCCTTTTCGTGCAATAAACCGGGTTTTATATACAGAAGACATATTCTATATAAAGCAGCTGAGCTATGACGGACAAATAATGTTTTTTACTCTACCATATATACTGTAATGCGTAGTGACAGTGAGTGAAAAGTAGTACCTTATAATAGCGAATGGCGAATACTAGCTGTCCCTTACTATGCGAAACTCGAAGAATAACTATAAAATCATTCGATGTTCAATAACGATAATGAATAAATAAGATTATGTGTAAACGTGAGGGAAAGTTTCTATTATTTTGTTATGGATGCAGTTTCTTTAGATTCAGTTCAGCCAATTTTAAATTGCAAATGATTTGCAGCACAAAAGCAAAAAAGAGAGAACGAATTTTGCTAGAGTTCACATTCATGTTATTATGTTGGTGGCTTGACATATTACGATGTGATGTGACGATGCGAGTTGCTTAACAAAAGTACATTGCCAATAACAATTTGGTAGATTTAAATGGACTTTCGAGTTCGAATGGAGTTTCGAGCCAAGTTTCATTGTTCTTCAATATTTCTCCTGTACTTTGAAAATTCTTTTAAATAGTACAATGGCAGAATTATTTTTAGACTATGTGACTATTTATTTATGAACCAGAGATTATCCTGGGTAATTATAAACTAGGTAATTATATCAGCATATTATTCTGGGTCTCGCTAACCGATCTAACTATATATAACTATCTAACTATCTGTTTACTCTCAGTCTCAACTAATGCACAATAACTGTCTTGATCTATTACTGATTAACTGATATTTTTTTGAACGTTTTGCAGGAAGGAAAGTCCAGCTCCAACTCCTGTAAGACAAGACGCTCTATCCCCTGACACCAGTATCCTAGGACATCCTCTAGGTTTAAATTTACCTCTACCATTACAACTACCCGGACTTTTACCTAATTTGCCTATGCCATTACCATTGGCAAGTATCCCACAAGTTCAAGTCCCACATGACCTTAGCCGACTAGTGAGTATGCTAAGAGAAAGAGAAAAGGAAGATACAGCAAGCACTGCAAGTAGTCGTAGTAGTTCTGGAATTCTTACTCCTCAATTGATTCAACATCAAGCGATGTCTCTTTTGTCTGGCAATACCATGAGTAGTATCAAAACATTGTCGCAAACACCCATGGGCTCAGGAGTGAAAAGGAAGAAGGACCATCAGCATCAGCACTTACCTGAAAACAGTAGATCCTCTAATCATCCTCCGCGGAGGAGTCTTCGGCCCAGAATCGAAAGAAGTTACGCTGAGAGCCCTGATATTGTTATTGATTACGAAGAGGACACACCTAAGGTCAATGGCATTGCTGATATGAATGGAAATGGGTACGACGATGATTCCGACAGTGATCCCGGAGAAATGCCACCGTTGCCAGCGATTAAGGTTTGTCGAAATACTCATTTTAATATCCATTGTAACAGCTATTTGTATTGTAATCATTATTTATCTGACCATTTTTATATTCCAGGAGTTAAGTAAGGAAGAAGTAATTGAGAGAGAAAAAATTCTGCAAAGATTGAAAGATCATCTACGAAACGAGGAGATGAAACTAGTCTTGCTGAAGAAACTGCGGCAATCTCAGCAAATGAAGGAAAATGTTTGTGTTCCGCCGAATCAACCAAACCAACAGAGCAATAACACACAAAATAGTAATTCGTCTCCAAGTCCAATGAATGCACCGTCGCATCCCCCTCCTCCTCCGTCTCATCATAATTCTCATAATAATAATCAGCAATCCCAAGGTCATCAACAGCATGCACATCAGTTGCACAATTTACAAAATTTACAAAACCTGCAAAATCTTCAAAATTTACATCCTCACAACTTGTCAAGTTCATCTGGATCAAAGGGTCGCTCTTCACCGAAACTTCCACCGAACAATAATCACACTAGTAACAACATCACAAACAATATCAGTTTAGCTCATCTAGGCCTCGGAGGATTGTTAGGCAATCCACATATGGCAGGGTTAGGCTCTTTGCCTATCCCTGGACTCGGCGTATCTTCATCGTCATTAGGACAACGAAGTCATCAGCAAAATAATCATCCAGGAAGTAGCAAGTCCAGCTCGTCATCTAAAGTACCTTCGTTACTTAAAGGGGTATGCTGTGCTGTGTCGTAGTGTAGATGTACAAGGAATGGTGTGCACATTCTCATTTTGGGGTTAATGCATGAGTATGAGGGTTACGATAAGAGGATGTGCACACATTTATTTTATTCCTATAGTTTCTTTTTAACTCACTTTACTCCTAATTCTACAATAATTTTTATCTATGTAGAGCAATGGTTAATTTTGAATTTTGTCCTAGTCCTATTCTTTACTTAGTACTGTGTAGTGCTCATGTTTCGAATTGTGTTGCAACTTACAACTCATGTAAACGCCAAGTTTTTGAAGTAATAGATCAATAATCGCTGTCACTTCCTGTTATTTTTATATGTATTACCTATATATACACAGTGATTCAGCTTTCCTTGCTAAAATTGACATTATTTATCGTATTGCCATTTGCATGTATAATGTTGAAGTTGTGATATTGGACGGAATGTTTAATTTGCTTTACAAGATCGAAGTAAGAAAGGAAGATTTCAGATAACTTCCTTTCCACCTGGCTAGTCTTAATTTTTATTTTTGTCAATTATAGCAACCACCACCCGCCAGAAATTCAAGCTTACATCACACTCAACCCCCTCCACCACCTTTAATGATGGCTCCCCAAAGATCATCTTCTGGATCCATTCCACAACATCTTTTAATGGCTCAGCAATCCCTCTTGCGTGGTAATCTATTTTTCGCAAATGATCATATTAGATATTCTACTGCTGGAGAATAAGGAGGTTATAAATATTGACTGTTAAAACTAAATTGCTCCAGGTTCCAGAGGTCCACCATCAGCAGCCAACTTAATGCTGGGATTCGGAAACAACCCTCCTGGTTCTGTACCTCCACCAACAATGTCCCCTGCTAATATGTCTGACAAATATGACCGTCCCAAAGAAGCACATTCGTCGTCGGCTTCCAGTTCCCAACAGGTGAGAAAATATTCCATCCCATTAGAAAACGTATTTTAAAAGAAAGAAAAATTAGACTAGCTTCATAAAATGAGAGTCAAGTAACGAAAGGATTGACTGATATCTTGGTGATTTGGTTTGATTGATTCATGGAGCAGCCGCTTATTACTAGCTCAAGCAGCAATGTGGCGGATGGGAAAAATAATATTGCGAATGTAGGGGCTCCAGGGCCTTCTAATACTAATGTTAATGTGAGTGCTACTTCCGGAAGTAGTGCTGCAGCGGCAGCTAATGCTAGTGCTAACGTGGGGGTGCCATTGGCTCCTACATTAGACCAGGTGGGTACTCACTCAGTTCCCAAAGAACTAGCTCTCGTTAGTTGTAGTGTCTATAATGTGGAAATTGCATCCAATCTAAAATTAGCTGTTGCGAATTGTGATTAACATTGTAATGTAAATTAGACATCCTGTAGAGTTCATTTTTATTATTTGCTCAAGAACTTTTATTTTGCTGATTCAATATTATTATTTAAGTTCCTCAAACCGTTGCATTGATGTTAGATGCATGGCTTCATAATTGTCAATTTCAAAGTGATACCTGCCGAAGGTTACGCGACATATTCACTTCACGTAGAAAGTGTTTTGATCTGTCTGTATCACTACACTAGGTCTCCCCTGATTGATTGAGTTAAGTAGATTAGATTTGCTGTGCTAGTGTTAGAAATCTGTTGGTTGGTGTCGTAGCCCATTGTTGTTCTTTTTGTGCTCATTATTATAAAGTTTCATGCGTTTAATTTGTTTTTGAATTGTTTTAGGCGGAAAGACGCCATCGCTTGGCTACTTCTACTGTTGTGGAACAAAGAGAGAGAGAAGAAGAAAGAGAAACTCCTGCTCAAAGACAAGCAGCTGCTAAATTGGCTCTACGAAAGCAGTTGGAAAAAACTTTACTTCAAATTCCGCCACCGAAACCCCCTCCTCCAGAAATGAATTTCATTCCAAATCCATCAAATGTTGAGTTTTTGGCTTTGATTGGTTTAGAGTTTGTCGTCGACTATATAACCAAAGATCCAAACCAAGTGTATTTGTCACCTGAAGCATTTCAATGTACGCAATGTAATACTGACTTTTCGAGTATGTGGAAATGGGACAAAAATGCCAAAGGTGAGTGTCCGTTAAGCTTCCATTATTTCAATTTAGTTTGTTTTGTCCACAAGAAATTACCTGTCGACTCCAATTGGTTTTCAACAAATGAGACGTTAGGTGACGACTTGTGGAAAAGTAACAGTTTCTAAAGTTTGGGCTCATGGCGGGATTTTTTCCATTATGCCATAAGTCAGAATTAAGGAACTTACATTCGTTATAATTACACGATTACGATTAGTTATATTTTTATTATGTATAGGTACCTTTGCAAAGGGTCATCTATTATTTATATTGTACTTTATGGTGTATTCCATGTCAAATACTAATGTTTGGTTTTTCAGGCAAAGTGATATGTGAGCAGTGTGTCACAACAAATGTAAAGAAAGCCTTGAAGGCTGAACATACAAATCGACTGAAGACAGCTTTCGTGAAGGCTTTACAACAGGAACAGGAAATTGAGCAAAGATTAGCGCAAGGAGGATCATTAAGTGAAACTCTTGGATTAAACAGTGGAAGCGGAAGAAATGGTTCGACACCGTCTCCAAGTGCTGTAGACAGACATTCCCCACAAGTTTCCTCAACGTCCAGAAATAGAACACCGACCCAATCTCCAGGACTCAGCGGGTTAAATCTCCCCAATATGCCCTTACCCCTCTCACTTCCAATTCGGGATCGTGAAAGAGAGCGAGAACGAGAACAGAGG
This sequence comes from Tomocerus maximus, assembly GCA_019776445.1. Taxonomy (NCBI): domain Eukaryota; kingdom Metazoa; phylum Arthropoda; class Collembola; order Entomobryomorpha; family Tomoceridae; genus Tomocerus; species Tomocerus maximus. The sequence continues at coordinate 18,875 of JABASH010000037.1, forward strand.
GAACGGGAGAGAGAGCGTGAACAACGCGACAGGGAACAGCGAGACCGTGAGCGAGAAATGAATCACCGAGAACAGCGGGAGAGGGAAAGAGAACAGCGGGAAGCGCAGCGCGAGGCTCAACGTGAAGCGCAGCGCGAAAGGGAAAATCACCAGAGAGAACAGCAGCGGGAATTGGAGGCAGCGATGAAGCAAAGAGAGCGCGAGACGGTGCGCGAGCTTCAGAGGGAGTTACAACGGGAAAGGGAGCGCGAGAGAGAGCGGGACCGCGATCGAGAGCGCGAGCAAAGAGACCGAGATCGTGAGAGAGACCGTGAACATCGTGCAGTGGAGCGCGAGCAACGAGAACATCGCGCTCCAGTACGAGACTCCCACAGTTCCCACGCCCACAACCTTTCGCACCAAATGCGAGAAATCCAGCAAGTGTCACAAGTGCTGCAGGCACATCAAGATGCAGCAGTGGCAGCCGCTGCGGCTGTCCATCAGCAACAACAACAACAGCAACATGCCCAACAGTCCCATCGACAGTCGAAAGGAAATAGTTCAAAGGTAAACTATATGAGCTCTGCGTCCTCGCCCGCATCGGCATCTCATCTCTTCTTTAGAGACTCACATTCTACCCTCAATTCAATTCTGAGTCAAAGTCAAAACCAAAGTACGAGTCATGGCCATGGTCATGGGACACATGGTGGGCATGGCCATGGACAGAGCTCCAATCAACACCCACCAGCCCGACGAAGTCGTCCGGCTGCGTCTAGGACTCAAAGTCAGAATCAGAGTCAGGCACAAGCCCAAGCCCAGGCTCAAGCTCAAACGCAAAGTGTTCTTGAGCAATACAATCAACAATTAAAGCAAAATGTATGTCACTTTATCCAAGTATTTTTAATTAACTATTTTTTCATTCACTTGAGAGAGAGAGACTACCGAACAGTCATTCTATTCATTCTCTTGTGAGTGATGTTACACAATTGTTACACTTCATGTTGTCTCCTTGTATGTATTTTCCATTACATTGCACTGTGTAAGACAAATTATTTGACTCGTGTGCATGTTTTGTTTATGCTTTCTCTTATTATTCTTCCTAGTTGTTGGATTCACCTAAATAGTATTCATATTCACACTAGCGCTGTAAATCTAGATTTACATTACTAGTTATCATATTATAAATGAATTTTGATAAGTGTTCATATCTATTTGTCTGGATTTATTATTATTTTCATTGAAACGTAGCTTGGCACAATATTGTTTTATATGGAAAATTTCTTTACTACAATAGTTAGGCTAGGCTGCAGAAAGTCTGGTTTCTGGTTATGCTTGATGATTTTTTAAACAGTGTGTGAACGAACTAAGAGTCAGACCAACATGACTATAAATCATCAACACATTGTTGTTTGAATTTGCTTTTTCTAATTTTAATTGCAATCGTAAATGTAGGATTGGCGGGTGGTTTGTATTTGTATTGAATTTTCGTTCATTTATGTTATTTGTATAATTTATGAAATTATAAATTGTATGTATTTGGTGTGCAGGATCTTATAAAACAAATGTCGAAGCAACAAAGGATCGATGCAGAGACGGCAGCCAAGTTTGCTAGTGCTATGGGAATGAGTGCTGGAGGTGCTGGAGGAAATCAAAGTGGAATTTCTGCTTCCGCCGTGGCCGCCGCTGCTGCCCTTCAAGCCGCTCATCAACAAATGCTTCGTATGCCCACAGGACAGCATCCTCAATTGCCTGCTCATTTGCTACCCTTTTCACCTCTCTTACCATTCTCTTATCAAATGGCGATGGCTCAGGTGAATTTTTTTGTAAGACTGGGTTATAGTTGGCCCTGGTATTGTTAATGCAATATGAAAGATTCTGTTGAGAATTTTGGTGAAATTATAAAATCATTTTTTCGATTTTCAGGCGGCTAGTGGAAAGCCAGTGACTCCTGCTTCTTTAGCTGAACTACAAAGACAGGCTGAGAATTTACAACAGCTACAGAGACAGTATCTACTTGACATGATCCCAAACTCAAGAAATCTTCCGCAAAATTGGAAGACGTAAGTAATGTGTCTTCATAGTTTAATTTACATTTAGGGAAGTTACACAAGACAAATTAACGATAAATAATTACTGTTAATAATGAATAATTAATTTATTCCACATGTTTACTTTATATTTTCTTCGTAGAAGTATCTCTGTATTTAATTATGACGAAGATGTATAATACGTTGACTATAGCTACCGCAATATTGTAGCAAAGTAGCTGTCGTATTAGATTTTGTATTCGAATGTTTTTCATTGTTATTGTTATTTAAGTTGTGTTTTTGTCTGTTATTTCAAGAAAACGCACTTTCCGTCTTTCATATACACAAACGTGCAAATGTAAGGAATTCTAAACTAATTATGTTCAATATCACATGTTCATGCTTTCAGGAAAAAAATCATTCGTGTTAATTATTTATTGTTATTGAGGTTGTCTTTACTTTGTTTCTATTACGCAAAGCAAATAAGTAATAATATTATCTGATCATAGACTAATAATTATTGTATTACTTTATATTATATCATGTATTCGATATTTTTACAATTGTGCTATCATAAATCACGAGTGAAGCGGCAATACAAATAGAGGTTAATCTAGTAATTTGTATATAACGTGTATATATAGTATTCACATATTATTATTGCTATCTATTGCTATTAATAAGTATTGGATAAGGTTCAAATTCTCATTTGAATTGAGAAGAATGAGCCCGGATTTAAGTTGGGTATTGAAATGTGTACACTGTACAGTCAGTTCTGTACTGTAGAAATGTAAATAGAAACAATGATTACCTTACTGGTTTGATTAACTATTATAATTAGCTAGGCTGCTTTATGATGACTCACAAAATTCTCATTGGAAAAGGGTTTGCACAGTGTAATCTATCTAATGTATGGGGAAGGATAGGAAATACCTATGTGTGTTGTATTGTAAGACACTAAATGTAAATATCCCTTTGATCGGGTTGGTGTCTTTAGGTGCTTTATGATGTATCTAATGAAATCCACGGTTAAATAAGTGCTGATTTTTAATATGTCCTCTCCAGATTATTTCTTACGTCTGTTGCAAGCACTATGCATAAGTAGTCGCTATGAATTGTCAATTTTTAAATGCCTGATTATATTGAATGAAATGATGCTTCAGATTATCCATACGTACAGGCAAAATGGAATTTATTCATTGTATACCAAAATGTAACAAATTGTTTTTTTGTTGTATCATAGTTAATTAAACATTTCTATGTATCTTATCTATCTATTTAGCAAATTATCATTTACGATAATTTAGTAGAATCTTGTTTTAGACAAGTTTAGAGGGTAAGGTTTAAGAATAGATAATATACACTTACATAGGTATATACCATTTCAGATCAGGATCAGACCACAATTCAATTAAAACTGTTCCGACAATTTTCAGTTTCAGTTCAGCTCATAGTATTATTAGATCTTATTTTAAACCAATTCTCATTGATTATGATTATAAAGTTAGGTAACTTCAAATACTAAAACCAGGAAGGGAAATGATTGTTTGGCCAACTCAATAATATGCAATAAGGTGATTTTTCTATGAAAATGTTTTTTCTGTCTGTGACTTAACCGTAATGTTTATAATGAATTTAATGTAATGTGTTTGCAAATTAAGTACCTTTGTACAGTAAGGTAAATATTTAAAAGATTTCCTGCACTTAATACTATATAACAAGATGAATTCTAGTGTTAAGAAATGAGACGTTCATAGCAAAAGGACGTTTAAGAGTTGTAATTTGTTGTCATGTTCATTAAATGTTCTTGTACCGTACCATAATAGGCCGTATAATTACAAACATGGCGTATTCTATTCCATATTATGCATCACTTATACCGTAATATGAGAGTACTGTTGTATTTGTATAAGTATGCTGTTGTCGACTTGACTGTGTACTCGAATGACAAATTAATGGGTTATTGGTTTGTCTGGTCCTCCTGCCGTAAATTGACCTATGACCTGAAGAGTGAGAATCTGTCACTCTTTCAGGTGATTTTTGACGTACTTACTATTATAAATTAGTTACTTTATACAGAATTATTCTTGTAGTCAGTTTTATTATGTTTAAATGATGTGTGTGTTTTGTATAGAGTTGTAGTAAATAGTTTCCTTTTCTTCAGTTATATGTGTATTTATTATTTGTACTCAATTAATTGCTAATAGAATTTTAGTAGCAAAGTAGCAATAATATTTTGACTGTAACTTTACATACGTTTAGCAGATACAGCTATTATCCAAATTATATATGGATATCTTGCCTTGCAAGTGTATTGTTGTATTATGTGCAAGGCTGTCGTGTCCTGTCTTCACAACGACAGCAAACCAAAGCTAGCAATACACTTAGACTACCCCTAACTAAGGATAAAACAATATTACCAGGAAAAGAATAGAAGAACATTTTTGGGAATTATTGTTCATGCGACGCGTGTCGAGTCGTATCGTAAGGGAGCGTAATATAACTACATTATTAATTAAAGTATGTAATTATCATATATTATTATGGCTACCTCGATTTTTGGTAAATAAAGAAACTATAGGTAGTGATGTCGTCAGTTCAGTACCTCTACATTACATCTACATACTCTATATATTATATTATTATGGTATCTGTATTATTTCGTTGTACTGTACATGTGGTATAAAAACCAAGTTTGCACTTGTCTTGTCGGCTTCAACATTCAATGATTACATTATGCGAGAAATGCATGTATATATGAGATTTCATATTCGTACATTTCCCTGTAATCTGTAATTATTAATCAGTTTACCTATTAAATGATTCCTAATACAATGTTGTTTGTTATGTTTATGTTATATAATATACCCTATTACACACACCAACTACACTTATGAATGACCTAATCATAAGACATTTGTTATTGTACCATAAAATAGTTCATTATAAAAAATAAAATGAAATTCTGGTGGATCCTACAGTTGGGGCCTCACTATATACATACTTAACATATTATGCATTCAATGTGTACTAAGTATACGTAGGTACCACAAGCATGTATTCTATATGTATTAGGTAGATACTTCAATGTAAACTCCAACAACGTCTTTGATGAACCTACTATTTGCATTGGGTTATTTTAAGGAATGATGTCCATAATATTGCAGTTGAGTACTTCATAGCGAATAGTAGTTGGTCAAACTCAAAACTACTACTATAATATGCAACGTACTAGCATTAAAAGGTAGTAAGTACGTATTTAGCTAACTACCTATTTAGTTTACTAAGTTTACATTAATTTAGAATGCTGTTTAGAATCATTGATGTGCTCAATTAATCATTTCACCATGCAGGATTATGTAGTACATTTATTTTTATTAAATTCCCATATCATTTTTAGACATGTCAAATAAGGTCATGGTCATATTAAATATAACTTTCACAATAAATAATATTAATTTCAGATTTCTCAATTAATTCAAATAAATACTTTACTCGCTATAATAGGTTCTATAGGTTTAATGGGTGGATTAGTAGCAAATTATTATATTATTGGCTTACATTATTAGCATTTTAAATTAGTACAAAAAAGACAATAGAAAAATTAGGATAATAAACATAATTAATTAGTTACTATAAGCCTTATAGCCGCTGTCAGTCAAGCTTAAAACACATTTAAGATTTAACACAGATTTTTTATGAGATATTGATATAATATTGATGCAACTTACAAGAATATAGGCACTTCAAAATAAAATTAGGCCCCTTAAACGACTACGTAAATGATAACGAACGAATAAGTACAATACATTTTCAAAAGATTAATGTAGCTGCTATTCATATTACTGTACTGCAGACTCCGAAAAATATGCAGGATTTGTGGAATAGACACAAATATCTGCATCTCAATTGTATAATGATCTGAATGTAATGATGAAAGATCCTCAATGTGTGTCTCAGTAATGTTACTTGCTTAGATTAATAAAATACATACATCTGGTTTCAGAGATGAGTTATACGTTGAGTTTGACGTGCTAATATTATACAAGTTGAGGCTACTGCTACATTATTACAAGTACCATCACCATTAGTAGTTTCACGGAAGTTAATATAGGTACATTTGTTGGTGGTTGTTACGTCATTAATAGTGCTATTATAATTTTCATTTCATTTAAACGTAGTCTATGCGTCAAGCGTGACTTCTGCGATTTCACAAGGTATCATTAAAGGCAACTTCGTTTCGTCATTTTACGGGTGCGTTTGGTTAGTTTTTCTGCAGCTTTTCTTTAACTAGTTCTTTTCTGCATCTTTAGGCTTTTCTTCAGCCTTTTCTTCGGCAGGAGCTGGAGGGGAAATGGGTGTCATTGATTCTAATTGTTGAACAAGATCATCAATTTTTTCGGTGACAATGGGAGTTGTAGTTGACCTGTTTGTTGCCCAAGAAGCAAATTCCACTTCTTGCGCTTTCTTTTCGTTTTTCAGATCTTGTTGGACTCGGTTGTATTCGTCGATTTCATACTGATACTTGGGTGTTGTAATTCCGAGATAATATGCCACTGTTTCCCCCATGCTGTCAAGTGCATTAAGAGTCTTCGATCCGCCAACCGTACTGTAGTGCTTAACCCAGGCAGGCCACGATAAACTCTTCTGTTAGACATTAATAAAATCACATACTATTCGTAAAAAGTAGTTCTTAATATTAATATTCGAATTAAGAGTATTTACCGGATTAACTGGAGGTGCACTTTCCAACGACCGTTTTTCTGTTGTCTTTTGGAAGGGTTCTTCCACTCCGTCACCTAAATGAGGATGAGAATCATCGTCCGTCTCATCGTCATCATATTCTTCCATTGTTCCATCACTGAAATGCAGGATCCTCTTTGGCTTTCGTCCTCCTGATTTTTCAGAATGCTTCAGAATATCTGTAAGACCTACATCGTCCAGGTCAATTGTGTGGCTAACCTGTATTTTTAAAGTAGGTACTTTGTAAATAATAATATTCATCTCATCTCACATATTATATGAAATTGTGTCTACCTATACAGAGAACAACTTTAATTATTAATTATTTATATCTCCAAAAATTAACACGTATAAAACATTCGTTAGTAATGAAATTTTTCATATTATTTATTATTGATGTCAACCAACACTTACTTCGTTGTTGTCTATGGCTGACATAATTGCTTCTCCAGGCACAGGAAATAACAGAGATCAAACTAGTACTCCCACAAACTTCTTATACTTATGTACCTTTAAGTAACAAAATTTCTAATGACAATGAGTAATACTTGTACGATAGATTTCAAGTGGTAGTGTTTGTATAGATGTATGTACCAGCTTGAGATGTTCTATATTTAATTAATAATTTGAAATACCAAGATAAGTTGGCAATTATTATGCACTTTAGCGTATAGAGTAAGTTTAACGGGCTTGTTTAGACATTCAGTTAGTTTTAACGTATGTGCTTTCAGTTTTTAGGCAAGGGAGTACATGATGGGTAATGTCGTAATGTTTATTTTGAGATCGTGATAATATAAACAATAATAACACAAGCGAAAGCATAATAACACAGCACTACTATATTATTCTATGATTCTGTGTGTTTCTGCGTACTGTATATAGACATGAATGTAAATACTTGTACACTAAACCAACTTCGTATATATTCACATATACCTTAAGAAGTACAGACATATTCGTTGGGATTGGGAAGTATATAATATACTATTGTCTATATCGTGGGCAATGGGCTTGGCCCTGGGTTTTGTTAGCAGCAACCAACAACGTGTCGTGTAAGTAATAACGTGCACCGTGTACCTATGGATGTGTATAAAATTGTGTCTGTCAGAACTTTTACTATAATAGCCAATAGCCCATGGACAGATTTAGAATGTAGACGTAGTGGTGTAATAGCTACAATCTACTCATATCATATGTTTGTTTGTAAGTACTGTGAGTGTCTCACATGAAGTCCATAAACATGACACAATTACACAAAATAGCAATTTTGAATACTTAAACGCACTGACCAAGCATGCAATAATTAATATGTGCTATACAAGTTTATATCGCATACGATACATACATTAAGAATTTTAATACAATGGAAAGCACACGCATATTTGACAATGATGATTACTGCTTAATAGGTTCCAAGTTCCAACTTTCAATGCAGCTCCACAGTTCCAGTTCCAGCACCATTCTTTCATTGTACAACCCCAAAAAACTATCTTCGTACAACCAAACAATATACTATTTTACAACAACAGTTATAATTAAAATCTCCCATATCTGCTTAAATTATTCAAATACAAATGAATGACAGTTTTGAACCTTATTTATAACTATCTTTGTGTTCCATTCTACATCAGCTAACAAACCAACGTCTTAAAATTCCATATTTTGCATACAGTATGGAATTATAGAATGAAACTATGTATGACATATTATAGGGTAGTAGCCACTTTGGTACCTAAGGCGAGAATAAGAAAAGTTAAGGAACTGTTAACATAAAATAAGTCCCTTTAACTTTTCCAGGAACAAACCGAAATACCAATGTATTATTCATGATTCATGAGAAATGCTACTTTACATCCAAAAAGGTCTACTAATAGTTTATAACGCTAACATATAGTAATAATAACTCTGTACATTTGTCTGCTCAAAATATATTTTGCAGTCCTACACATTGGAAATATTATAGCAGGTACCTACCAACAAAAGTTGTGTATTTTTACCGTCATACCAAACCAGGCCACAGTAATAAGAGTAGGATAGCAAGACATGAACAAAGGGCACATTACTTTTTCTTGTCTACCGCCAGTTCATCCAGAAACTGAGTTGAAATTAAACGAGTTTTAGTATTTCCGATTCGGAATATAAATTAAAATTATACAGATACGATGAAGATTTGCACTTTTATTTTCTTGATTATAAGTTTTTTTCTAAGTTTCTCAGCTTCCGCCAACTTCACGGGCCTTAACCAAGGTATAAAGTTTTTCTACCCATAATATATATGTATGTGTATATAATATTTATGTATTGTATTTGTTTGTAAATGTCTCAACGAATCTTAATTGTGTTTTGTAAGAATTTGGATCTCAGCCAGGATCTTTCGCACGTCTCTTACCGATACCAAATCAAAATGGAAGAAATCCTGGTCTTTACAGTTGCAAAGCAGGCAGTATCTGTGTAGAAATAAATAATTGCGCTCCATTTCTGCAAATATTGAGACAGAAAACTGCTTCGCCCACTAGCTATCAAAAAATCCGAGAAGCATTTTGTGGGACAGGGGCTACGGGAGTTGCAAAAGTTTGCTGTCCAAATAAAGCACCTCAACCTCCATCTCCTCCCCCGCAGCCCAAACCAAATAAACCTGTTTCGGATTCCTCGGTTGTACTGTCTTCGGAAGAACAGCGTCTGAAAATTGAGTCTCACAAAAATTTGAAACTTTTGCCTCCTTTGTCCAAATGCGGAGTAGCAATTCCATCCGACAGAATAGTAGGGGGCAATAGAGCTAGTTTAGGCGCATACCCCTGGCTAGTTCTCCTGGGATTTACAGGTGCAAAAAAATAAACTACTTCATTATTATCGTACATCGTGGTGTGAATTTTAATTGCACAGCAGTATCAATTGGCTTTAACCTTAACTAGTTTTTGTCAAAATACTACTATTTTGTGGGTGCTGAAAATTATATGAAAAAAGGCTAGTAGTGAAATTCAATATATTTTTCAAAAATAATAAGACAAATTACTACCTATACTTGCAGATCCAGATGGAGAAATTCAATGGGCATGTGCTGCTTCGCTAATAAATGAGAGGACAGCCTTAACTGCTGCCCACTGCACATCAAATCTGCCAAAAGGATTCAAAGTGTAAAAAAGCTTATTTAGTAGCTTTTGGGTTTAACTTTAATTGATGTGAAAATTAATTGCAATTGTCATGCGTTTCAGATCTCAAGTACGAATTGGAGAGTATAATCAAAAAACAGATCCTGACTGTGACGAAAATAATCTCTGTGCCCCAAAAGTTCAAGTAATTGATGTAGACAGAGTTATAAACCATCCTATGTACAACAACGGTGAAGGGACCGAAAATGACATTGCTTTGGTCATTTTTAAGAAACCTTGTCAGTATAACAGTAAGTTATATTATAATAGCAACCTATTTCGACAAAATAGGAAAACACTATTCTTTTGAAACTATAAATATTAGTATATCTGAGAAGGGAGATTTCTCTGTCAATCATTTATGCATCATGAAATGCATGGTGAAAGAAACAGCAATTTCATAATTATTATGTATGTGCATCCTAAACTTAAAAGGAATTTGAAGTTTCATTTTTTTGAACCCTCTAGCTTTTGTACAGCCGGTGTGTTTACCCCAGGGAAGTGTTGTCAAGTCCATTCCTACCAATTCTGTATTTATTGTTGCTGGTTGGGGACGAACTGACTTCCGTAAGTCATCATTTCACTATCTATTAGATATTGTGATATTGTTTGAGATACAAAGTTTAGCAAACGGTAGACAGAAGATATTCCAAAACACATTATACATTAAGACGTTGATGTAATTGATGTCTTGTAATTTAATATTTATTGAAATCAAGGAAAAGAAGATGGCTCAGATATTCTTCAAGAACTTGTCGTTCCCGTTGTCTCAAAAACCGTATGTGAAAACTCGTACAGGAAAAAACCGAGAGACAAAACAGTTGTTGAAGACACAATAGTGCGTATATTATTATTTGCAATTAGAATATTCATTAACTTAATCCTTTGATATCCTTTACCTGTATTGTATTGCATATTGCATGCATGAAATAATTAGCAATAGTATAGGTCATAGAATATAGAATAGACAAACTTGTAAATATACATATTTTGCTATTATGATATTATTTTTTCATAATTTGTTGTTTAGTTTTGTGCCGGGGGTACTCCAGGAAAAGACTCTTGCAAAGGTTGAAGCAATACATTAAAATATTTTGCTTGCTTCTGCATTATATCAACTGCAATATTATAGCCATCTGTAAATAGGTATAGTAACTGGATGTTCATGAATTTATTCCAATACCCAATTCAAAATTATTTAGGGGATTCCGGAGGACCACTGTTAAGTTTTGTACCAGTTCCAGAACAAAGAAATAAAAAATTGACATTTCAATGGGGAGTTGTTTCATTAGGACCAGCAGCTTGCGGACACGCAAACGAACCAGCTTTGTATACTAAAGTTGTCGCATTTATGCCATGGATTCTGGATAATCTACCTGTTGTAGGTGTGAAAAGAAATAAAATTGCATTGAAATACTTTAGTTAATGTAAATCTTTCGTTCAAATAAAAAATACAAAAAATTATGTGTTTCAGAAACGGCACCTATTCCAAGTAAAGCAAATACGACTTTAACAACACTTCCGTCAAAACCATTTGATTGTGTGACTCCACTGGGAAAATTCGGACATTGTATTGAGTTAGAATCGTGTGGACCTATGTTTACGGTCCTGAAAGAACGAAATTACGACAGAGACTTCATTGTCAACTTACAACGTTCAACTTGTGGCTGGACAAAAAATAATGACCCGAAGGTTTGCTGCGTCAGCGATTCAATCCCCGAACCCAATCCTTCAGTACCGGATACCACGGGAAACAGTGACAATGACAATACAGGCGACACTACTATCCCTACTACTACTTTAAAGCCAGTTGTTGATGAGGGTATGGAGATTTCTCCGGTGATAGCATCAAAGAGTATCAAGCAAAAAATTGCATCGCATCCCAACTTACGGCTGCTGCCTACTCCAAAAACTTGTGGAAGTTCCTTTAATACGGATAAAATCGTTGGTAATTCATTTAAAGTTTAAATGCAGTCAATGTCCTTAGCACCCACTTAACACCCATATTACTAGTTTTAATTTTTACAGGGGGTACAGATGCTGGTTTAGGAACACATCCTTGGATGGCCCTACTAGGGTTTGAAGGTAGTAAAAGTCTATTGGTATCACCGTCAGCATCAGCACTGAACATAATTTTAATTTGTCTCTAACTTCTTCAGTGTTAAGCGTTAAGCAGCAATGAATGATTTTTAAAATTTATGTTACTATTCTTCTCTATTCAAGCGGGACCTGGAGATATTCAATATGCCTGCGGAGGAACTTTAATTAATAACAGATACGTTTTAACCGGTAAACTATTTTTTAATTAATTAAATTAAAAAAATATTAGGTAATTTATTTATTTTTGTCTGATTTACAGCTGCACACTGCACAGCCAAAAACAAATTACCAAAAGGATTAAATTTGTAATACTGATACTTATTTATATTATATAATAATAATTAATTATCAACTAACTTGCATTTGGGTGACATTTTACTAACATACTTTCAACAAATAAATGTTACTGTATTAAAGGAAAGTAATACGGATTGGCGAATACGACAAGAGTAAAAGTCCGGATTGCGTAGGGGAAATATGTGCACCAGAAGTCCAGGATGTTGCCATCGAAGATATTATAACCCATGAAAATTATGACAAAAATTCTCAGAAGGAAAATGATATCTCGCTTATTCGGTTGATCAGACCTGTTAGAATGGGACGTATGTACAATGTACAATTAAATGTTTATACGTACATAGTCATTAATAGAGTCCCTTCATTTAAATCTCGGCAGTATATTGTCACTCCTTTTGTTTTCACAGCCTTTTTGCAACCAATTTGTCTACCCATTCAAGAATACTTGGACTCTGTTCCCGATTCCGTTGTCTATGTTGTTGCAGGGTGGGGTAGAACGGATTTTCGTAAGCTTTTTTCTACATAACTGTTTCTGTTTTTGCAGCTCAGGCTTCTTACTTTTCTTTGACTTTATAAAACACCACAAAAGATATTATGATATTATTCACAATTTTTTATACTAGGATCTCCTGCAAACACAGATATTCTGCAAGAAGTCTCATTGCCTTTGATATCCATTAGGGAATGCGAGGATTACTACAAAGGAAAAAGGATTAGATTAGAATCTACAAGGGTAAGATTTAAATTGTTTGTTTTCCTTATTATTATCGTTTCTTAAAAAAGATACACAAAATAGTGCTTATTACAAAACACTAGATAATAACTTCACAGATCATTTTCTAAAATCTAGTTTTGTGCGGGTGGAGAAATTGGAAAAGATTCTTGCAAAGGTAACAAACAAATTATTCTGGACAATTGCTATATCACTCCGCATTTAAACTACTTAATGAAGTATATTTATTTTAGCAAAGTGTATTTAATCGTTTGTTTATTTTGCAGGAGACTCTGGAGGACCTCTGATGTCCTCTTTGCCTTCAAAGGATATTCCAAACGACAGACGGACATTTCAGTTTGGTATTGTTTCTCTAGGACCTTCCCAGTGCGGTGCTTCTAATCAACCAGCGTTGTACACTAAAATTACAGAAAACTTGCCTTGGATATTACAAAACTTAAGGCCATGATATTGAGAATAAGACAGTTTGGTTTAGATAGTAGATAGCCCACTTATTTAACATAACTCGTATCAAAAGTAACTTTTATATGCCGTTTCTGTGTTGAGATGAAAACATTTTACAGATACAGTGACATTTTCAGCGAGCTCAACCGGTTCATCAAAAAACAGTTCTATAATGTTGCATTATCTTTCAAGCTTCATTTTATAACTGGATTACATAATATATACGTATTTACATTATACAGTTGACAAAGTTGTGATAACTGCAAGCATGTCTGTGCTTCTGTATTTGTAATGTACGAATAGAGATTAAATATAAAATTAAAATAAACCTTTTAAATTCTTTTGGGATTCCACGATCATTCACATTCACACAGACACTCATACACATTCCCATAATCCCATGTCCCATAGTCTCCCATTGATCCCGTAGTCCCATCCCATCGCGCGTCCAGCTTAGTGCTTTGCTTGCGTATCTTACTACGTCCACCGTTCCTTTACATAGGAACTTCTTATGACATCTCTAAATCCTGAACGTCGTGGTTCGCCAGAGGCCGCGTAGAAATCAAAGTATAAATGAATTCAAATGTACGACCAAATCAAATGTAAGCTACTTTACCTGTTAACACAAAAATGAAGCCTATAATACTTTGCGTTGTTTGTCAATCGCAATAATGGAAGATTTTTGATTTATAAATGACCTGTTATGCCAATTTTGGAAAGTGTGACAGGTAAATTAAAGCACAGCGAAGTATATTAATGTGAAAAGTTGTGGTAAGCAGCTGGTAAGTGTTGTTCTCCAATTCTTAATATGATTCTTATTATTTTATGAAAGCCAACAGCTGATAATAACTTTTCATGAGATAACATGTGATGGTTTTAGTTGCTTGCTGAGGAATAATAAAATGATTTTTTAAAAATAAGTGCTAGAAAATGTGGTGTTATGTTTTACGTATTTATTTTTATTTTATTTCAGATGGAAAAATTCACCTTCAAGATTTTAATGCCTCGATTGCATCACAAATAGGGAATTCCTCAAAGTTTCAAAGAATCGTTATTTGAGATCATAGACACTGACACTGCCCATTTATAATGGAACAGTCTTCAGCAAAGTGTGGACTAACTATCAGTGGTGATGTTTCCCAGCCGAATTTATCGCAAAATTTGGAAAACGGAGATCATAACGTATTATCCAATATTGTAGAACAAAACCTGCATTCCCAGGAAAAAACTTTGGATGAAAACTCAGCTAAAGATAAACTGGTTATAAATAGTCAGACTATACATAGTATACTCAATAATGATGTTTCCAAAGGTAGAGATTTTCTCCCTAACTCAAAAAATGTTGATGAGGAGGTCGATTTGTGTGCTACTGCGAAGGAGTTTAAAAATACTGATGCCGTGAGCGAGGATCTGGAAAAGTTAAAAACTTTTCCTCCCATTGTACAACACGATTGTAATTTAGTGAGTTCTGAAAATATTGGTGGAGTTTTTGAAGAGAGGGAGAAAAGCGTTTTGACCACTCCTCTTGCGATCATTTCTAGCGATAATCCTTCTGCCCAGGAAATCGACGTTCTTCCTTCAACGACAACACTGGAAAATGCTAAAGAAACAGACTCTACTTTCGGTATCCTAGTGCCTGAATTGGAAAATAAAGACGTTCCTCCACCAACAATGGAAACGGAATGTCTGTCTTCCATGATATCGCGTGTACTGGAAGATGAAAGTGTTCCCCTTTCTGCAGAAGCAAATGCTCTACACCTTACAACAGCCTCTTTATTGATAGAAAAATATGTAACTCCAACTACGAAAGAAAAAGACGTAGGAATAACGTCTTTATCCAGAGATAATAACGTTTCTCTTGCCGAAAACCCAGAAAATCTTCCCATCGTAACATCTATGTTGGAAGAAAAAGATGTTCCCTCTGCTAAAGAGACAGAAACTATTCCTGTCATAACGTCTGTATTCGAAGATAAAAAACAATCAAATTCGCCTGTTGTTGAATTTCCGGTGGTAACTCCATCGTTTGAAGAGATTCCAGTTATTGTCAAAACGGAGCCTGAAGACATTTTCATTGCCATTGAAAGCACAGAAAATGAAACTCAACCTTTCGGAAAGCACAGCGAATCAAAGGCAGCTGACATATCCTTAATTACAGATTTAGAAATAGATTTCAACTACTGTGCCAGTTGTAAATTTGATTTTAGGACCGACCCCAATGAAACGCCAAAGAAATTAAAAAATTTCTCATCGTTCAACACTGTTTCCGGAGATGTAAAAACTGTCTCTATTTTGGAAGCTTTACTGCTCATTTTTGATTTAAGATTTGTAAAGTGTTGTACTGCTTTTCATAGAGAAGAAAGCATGCTTCAGGAGATAAGCTTATGTACACAGTGTGCAATTATGGCTACTCAAATGTATAAACTCTATACAGAGTTTTCTGAACTTATCCATGCTGAGTCAATCCTGTCAAAATTAGTTAATCATGAAAATGTTCTTCAAAATAATGCAATCGCTAAGGCTGCAGCGGCGAAGGCACATTACGAGACTGGAATTAAAGACGACAATCAAGATTTTTCAGAAAATCTTCCCAATATTAGAGTGCGAAATCCGTCTGAGAAGCAGAGAAAAGGTGTTGCAAGCATATTTGAATCTGATAATGAATCTGAAGGAGATACCCAAGAAGTCGTCAATGGATTGGAAGGTGTTCGAAGAAACAGCTTGGAAAATAAGAAAAGAATAAACGTCGAAATGAACAGACGGATGAGTGTTTCCAATGATAAACCCATTACCTTAAACATAAGTCCCATCATGATGTCATCTAGGCTTACTAAATCAAATAACTTACGAATAAAGAAAGAGCATGGAAAAGTTCCTGTACCCGTTCAATCTCCTAAAGTCGTCAACGTCAACCTTAAATTGCCTCAAAGGCCAAAAAGAATTTTTGATGTCAAGCAAGAAACTTTTGTCCAACATCCCCGAAAAATTGCCAGAGGAAATTCAATGGATAATAGCGTGCCAAGTATAGTTAGTGTTCACTCAATTGCGAATCCCTCAATTGTAAAAGACGAAGGTAAGTATTTATTTCCATTAATTCTTTCCCTATGTACTGAAAATAGAAAGAAAACACAAAAAATATATCTATAAAAATGATTTTTATAAAAACTCGATTTATAGACATTATATTTTGTCAGAATTAGAAATAATTTATGAATTCATGTTTTTATTAGCTGACTTTTTTATTTGAAATTCCAGCCAGACCATGCAGTTCTTCGTCCTTACAGAGAACACTACGACCGAAAAGGACAAGTTGCAAAATAGTCGACTACTCAAAACAATTAGGAGAAGAAAGCGATGAGATAGAAGATGACAATGACAAGGATGCTGAAATATTCTCAGAGGATGAGTTCGATGATGATGCAAACGATCCCGACTTTAGCAAAAAGTCGAAGCCTAAAGCCAATATTATGCTAAGCAAATGTGCCAAAAAATCAAAAACCAAAATATCACCAATTGAAATCAAACGGATGTTCGATAACGAAAGATTTCTGAAGGACTTAAGCCTACCGAATCTTTTCCCACTCACTTGCAAAATTTGCAAGAAAACTTTTAGGGATTTGGTGTCGTTAGAGCGGCATAAGAAGACCCATAAAACAGTCTCTAGCTTTCCATGTTTCATTTGCGGAATAATTTGCTGGAATCAAAATATTTTCCTTACTCACTTAGGGACACACATTCCAGAAAAGCCATTTGTTTGTGACTGCTGCAATGCTGCTTTTAAAATAAAAGGTAACGTGTTTTAAAAATGGTTTACAAAATTTTACAAATTATGATTTGGTGGTGATATGTATAATAGCCGAGATTAGTCCATTTGTCACAAGTGACTCACAACCAAAGTTGGTATACTTTCAGTTTCAGAATCTAATCTACTATCTACTACGTGATACAGAAAATGATTAACCAAATTTTTTTGAAATCCGCCGTTTGCAAGTTATGGTGGGGATATATTATGGATGTCTTTATAACACCTAATTACTCAGTTTGTGATGGAATTGTTTACAGGTGAATTGGATCAACACAAGTTACGTCATCAAGAGCTGATTATTTTTACTTGTCAGCAATGTAAAGAATGTTTTCCATCCTTAATGCTTCTTAATCGACATGAGGCAGCTATCCACATGAAAGAAACAAGCTACATTTGTCCTATGTGTCCAGCAGTGCAATTTGAACGGTCAGATTGGAGCAAACACATTTTAACTCACGCACCTTTTAAATGCACCAAATGTGACTTGTTCTTCAATCCAAGTAATTATATTTATTTCTATGATTTTCTATGAAAAAAGTCCTACAGTTCTCATAAAATATTTTTATTTTTGTACAGATGAGTTAAAGGCACACGTACAAGCATTTCATCCGACGCAGCCACCACAGAAATTGCAAACACCACAGAAATTGCAGCCATCACAATCTCATAGTATTTTTAGTGACTTACTTCGTGCAGCGAGTCAACGAATTCATCACTAAACAGATTTCAAGACAGGGCTGTACCAGAAGTCAAAGATGGTTTATTCCTCGGATCTTGCAAGTGTATCAGTTGTAATAATATCTGTCATCTTGTAATCTTCAGCTATTAAAGTTTTATTTTTACGAGTGGTTTTATAAATGACGTTTTGTATTTCTTGTCCGTAGTAATTCAATCATTAAAGTAGTAAATAATTAGGTATTAGACTTTCCATATTTGAAGATCCCGTTGTGACAATTTTGTCAGTCGTATTTTTTTCCGTTTGTTCGTGGCGTTTTGAAACAGATGGGTTTTCTACAATCTCCCCTATGTATTACGTATCCAATAATACCCAATGTGTGTGATTGAGTGTGTGTATGCATATAATTCTATTATAGTATTGTATTGTTGCGTAATTTTAAGTCTATATTGTTATAATAGGTACATAAATATTATGTACACTGTACACATTGTTTTGCTAGCAAGCTAAACTAAATGTGTCATAGTCATATTTATATGTGATGTAAAGTATTTCTGTTTCGGTGTACTGTCCTGCATGTTTTTGTTGCTATTATGTGAATACAATGTAGTTTTAAACGCTATTGACCAATCGTTTCTCCAATCGTGTCCATGTTTGTTATTATCATAATTTTGGAAAGGGGAAACGCACAACATTCAGCTATACTGCGTTTCAGGTTTATGTTAAATTCTAAATCACTTGTGTACATTGTACGTACATCATTTATAGGTAAACATTATTAATTGCTTAGTTAGTACTCTGTTTAGTAAGTAGTATTGAATGTTTTCTTGTCAATTTAATGTGCAATAGTGGTACATATAAGACTACGAATACGAAATAAAGTTGAGATTACCTAAGTTAGCATTTAAAATATGAGTTGTTCTTCAAATCAATTAAAGAGCACGATATTGAATATTAATATTGGATTGAGTGAAATAAGTACAAGTTACAGGGGTTCATTTTCAGTTCATACTTCATACATTAATTTATAAACAGTAAGTTTTGTTAAGGAAATTGCATGGAATTTAGATAGGGTATCATTTTTGATTTCTTTCTAACGAATGAGTCGGATAAATAGCGTTCCAGTAGCACAGGTTCTCTTCTTCTCGTAATGAATGCGTGCATCTGGAGAATGTGAGGGGCATAATTGTTTTATTGTAGTAACGCTTGAGGGAAAACAATTTTGAATGGTTAATTTTTTCAGTTTGGGTAATGCTAGATAAGTGACAGCGACGTGAGCATGGGCCCACCCTGACAAAACAAGTTCTTCAATATTAATCAAATTCTCCAGTATCCATGATTCAATGGGCTCCGGCAGTTTATACAAATACGTGTCAAGAGTTATTTTTTTGACACATACAGGCATCTGATCGATATCGTTAAGTCGATCCATCTTCCACAATTGATCTACGAAAGCGAACTCTCTTAAATTCGTACATTCATTTAATACCTCACAGGTGAATGGTTCCATGGGGTATCTGATAGAAACGGATTCCAGGCAGGAAACACATTTGTCGAAGAGTGGATCAGGTAGTGGTAGTGACCCCAGGTTCTGGATTGTAACTTTCTTTAATTTCGATTGTGTCTGGATTAGCTTCAAACCTATGAATATTACATAATGACAATTAAACCGAATAATTTTGTTATTAGACCACTATTGATACTAAATAGGCAAACACTAACATAGTCCCCAAAAGAAAAGTCCCCTTTGTTCCCAAGGACTTAGATTAACACATATTTCTTCCAAAGAGCCCGTTTCTAATATTTCGACGAGTTCTTCATATATGGGAAATCCGGGGAGCCACGGCAAATCAATTCCGAAAGGGAGAGCATCGTAACTATCAGTGTTTGCCAAAATGGAGAACCATAGAGTGACTTTTCTTAGGGAATGTAAATGAATTGCAATGAAATTGAAGACGCTCAGATAGACTTCGTAAAAATGATTTCGTTCCTGTCCAGTCCAACCGAAGGGTTCTGTATCATCGATGATATATCTTACTGTAAAATCCTCCAAACAGGGGAAATCACTGATCACCAGTTCAATAAACACTGCGCAGTGCCAAGGACTGAATGTTGTAAAACTCAACTGCGCAGAATTCACAATTTCATTTATTCATCCCATTTTACAGAATTGCAATAGCAATTCTTAATCGTTTTTATGTAAACGGACATGAAAGTCATTACAATAATATCTTAAATATTTAAACCTCAAATCTAGTTAACTGTTGTCCTCCAAACGGCTGAAACCCCGGCTGCAATTTCTCCGGATTAGCATTACCTGCCTGAAATTGGTGAAATCCTGGGATATTTAGCATAAGCCATCGAAAGCCAGTGGAATTTTCACAAACAAGATGGGGAAGATGTTGAAATAATACAGAAATCTTTTCAATATTTTCTTCGCTGACAGAATGTAAAAAAATTAACTTTTTCACTTCAGAAAAACATCCTGGCTGCCAAGACTCAGGAATTTTATTTAGTAAAGGTCCGATGGACAATGAGTCAAATTCCTGAAGACATGTATCTATTTGTGATAACGTATCGTCCATCAAAGCTGCATTGTAAATAAAATTGGTGTGAGATTCAACAATAGTTTTCCAGTGCTGCGATACCAATCGAATATTTTGCCTGTCCACTTCATCTAGCTCAGCAAAAATCAATCGCCACACCTGTATTTTTCGAATTATGTAATTAAGCCTTATAATATTACATAAAATTATCTTGTGAGTGTCAGCCCCTCAAGTAATCTCAATCTTATAAGTATGCAAATTCAATCTCGTAAGCAAGGTTCATTTTTCTTGCACTTACAAAAGGAATGTTTGGAACACTTTCAAAGTAACGACCATTATTCCCCCTTTTCCAAGGAGGAGTTTCTCTTATCTGAGTGCGGGCTAGTTTTCTCTTCACCAAAAAAATTCTCTCCTTTTTTCTTGTCATTACAATTTTCCTTGTTTTCCTTTCTGAACACATAAAATTGATACTGGTTTAATACTAGGCTTGTATATGTGTAAACGATATCTTATGCAAAGGTTCTAGGTATTTGTTTCTTTCTAGATTAGATCATTAACTTACTTTTGTCCAGGGATATTGTGGCACTATCATGTTGACTTAATTTTTCCACCCTCACGCATCGGGTTTCAAACAAAATTTCATTATTCATTGGATTATTCAATTTATCTAGCCATTGTTCCCAAAGACTTGGCATGTGTGGCACTTCTATTACTGCTTTCTCTTCTTCAAACAATCTGTCTTCTTTTTGGAAAGCAGGATCGTCTTCCGAAGGTACTCCAACTGCTTTAATATTTGCATTTTGCGGATGACAATGTTGGTGTCCTAAGCTGAAAAACTTAATTTGGCTGATGATATAAGTTAGATCTTCTTTGCTTTCACCTGTGAACAAAATCCACCATACCGATACATTATGCTAAGTATTTAATTTGCGAAATTTCAGATCTTCAATTATATTTACGTGTATATAATTTATCCACATCACTTACCTAGTTTTTGTAAAGCTTGTTTAAGATGTCGGAAAATATAGTTTTCTTTTGTCTTAGGTTTCTGAATATGCTGGCTCGAAATATTAACTCTTCTCCGCTTCAAAATATCGTCTCCACCTCGCTGTTTCATGTAAGACGTCATATATTTGTAGAGTACCAAGCATTGCTTTTTGTTCGAATTTTGGATTGTTTTAAGCTCATGAATTATTCTCGATAAATCCTCGTCTGTTTCATCTGAAATAATAAGTGCGGTTAAGCAAAAGTTTCCTGTTCTTAATATTTTAGAAAACTAAAAGTTTAACATTTTGAGCTAACGAAATCTTTTGTGAGCTGCTCCAATGGAATGTACAGTTAGAGCAGTTTCCACTTTCTTTTCCACTAAGTTCTCATGGCCTGACTCGTCAGCAGGGACATAAACTGTGTCTGCACCTGCACACACCGTTCCTAAACCATTTTCAAAGTCATCCATGATAATGATGAGATACTGCAAAAGATTTAGAGCAAGAAAGCTGCGTAAACAAGACTAAATATACCTACATAAAATTTTTTATTCGATCGCTAGAGATTTTAATAGTATTTCTTATTCTTATTTTAGTATACTACATTGAAGATCTAATCTGATAATGGTGTATAAATATAAAGTAACTTGATCTCAGTTGAAGGTAAACAAAATCTATGTGATGGTCACAAAATTATAATTTCTGGGTATATATAATTTAATTTGTTACTAATGGTTATAGGTTGTCAATTTGAGTTGAAAGTATACACGAAGGGAAAGTCTATATTCCATACTGTCCATGTTCGTAAAAAGGATTTCTGTACTAATCTAAGTTACGATTTGCATTGAAACACGGAAATAATATACCGGTTTTTAGTATAACTTACTTAAAACCCATAAGTCTCATTCAAAGTATTGTACTATCAAGAATCAAGATGTCCGTATTAGTTAGATTATTTGGTTCAATTGAACCAAATCCCGATAAAATTCAATGTGCATAATCTTTATAGAACAATTTGTTTAGATCCTTGAACTTACGTACTGGGATATCTGTATCAATAACCTGCCTGTGTTTATTATATTCATTTCAAAAAATCACATGGTATTTATTTATCAATATTTATGTCTACTTAATTCTATACGTGTGAATTTATCGGAAACCGGTTTCATTTTCATTTAATCTCATTTTAAGACTTTTGATAACTATAGCTTGATATAATTATGTTTAAAAACCATTGGATTCTTAAAAGTCTTAACGCAGACCTGTATCCTCAAACAAGCTGGAATACGCACATAAGTTTATTACAATTCAGAATGCACTGGCATGCCTATTATTGCCTTTATAGCCACATAGCATAATAATAATAATAGTAATACCAAGACAGTCATGCGGTGAAAACTGCATTAATAAATGTGAAACTTTAACTGAAACATCTGTCGATGGCCAGGAGAAAGACATGTGAAGAAGAAGACGATTAAATAAAAAGAATGATAGAGAGCTTGGTGGTTAGTTATAGAGATATGGATGCAGAAGAGGTAGAATATAAGCAGAAGGAACAGAAGGATGTGGAGATACATAGGTAAGTGGGTAAAGAGTAAGGAAGCCAGGAAAGTTCAGTTCTGGTTAAAGTGCAGCATTGGTTAAAGAGAAAGCACAAAGGAGCAATAAAAGGCAGCGAGGAGGGCTGAGTGCTTTGTACGGAGATTAGTGTGTCTTGTGCGCAGTGGAGGATGGCGAGAGCCGAGTTCCCTTAATCCCGGCCCGATTTCACAAGAATGGTCCAGGCCTGCTGAGGAAGTGCCTTCTGACTCCTCCCGCTTCCGTTCCATCCATGCACTCACGCTGACTTACTTACACCTACACACTACCTACCACTACCACCGCTACTACCCGCTTTTACTTCCACGTACATGCACTCAGTGCTATCCCTCTCTGCATGTCCACTTCTCGCACTGTCCCGAACTACGCTACTACCCGCTTGTCAGTTCTGATACAAGTCAGCCCAACTCAACTCCTTCCACACACGTCAACACAAGAAACCGAAAAACGTTGCTTAAGCACTCAGAAATCTCACTCAATCCCATCACAGACTCTCTAAATGAACTTCCTTTGTAATTCCAATCTACTTTCACCACAGATAACAGTATTTTCCGAGTATTTAGTTATTGTTCTGGGCTATAGGCACAGTCGTTCACTGTTAATGAAGCTCTATCCATAAAATTACAGGTAAGCTGCTCTCTATTGTCTATTAGTACACATTAGTATTGTTTGTACTCACTTTTATGGTTGTTTCGTGTTTCTGGTTTTTTGAAAAATGTGGTTTTCGTCGAAAGCATTTCGGTACATCTATACTATAGACCATACCGTAAGTGATAGACAAATAATATTTATTATGTAATATGTATTATTACAATAATGTTTCCCTTTCAGTAAATACTTGCAAATGTAAATGACCCAGGACACGAGTGACGCGACACTACATTAATAATTGCACTTGCTTGGGTCACCATTTAATTTTTATTATTTTTATATTTCAGACCATGGTCGTTTCAAAAAATGAGATCATTTCTGGTATGTCAGTATAAACTTACTACTTGTGAATAATAGTGTGATAGTGGAGCCGGAGCCGGTGGAGGACGGCTGAGCTTTGGTGGGGCAAAGTGAAACAAGTGACAGGGACAGAAAATATCTATATACTTCCGCAAATCGACATATACCTATACTACTACTACGCATATCAGTTTCTACTCTACTCAAAATTAGATCTACAATCTACATGTGCGTATTAATTATTAATTACACTCAAGGACAGTAAATTCATACTTCTTGGTGATACAATACATATGTATTAATTACTAGTAATCTGCACACACATATAACACTTTGTAAGTCATCAGTCATCAGGTTCCAATAAATATTGAATAGACAGATACTCTGTTACAATTGATCCACATAGTTGTAAATTGTCAATCTTCTTCGTTTGCAGATGAATTGAAGTATTTGTAAAGTAGATTCGACAATAAGGAAGCATCACAAAAGTTTTTCTGCCTAGTTCGGTTAGGTTAGGTAAATCGTCGGGTGAATCTGGCGGATCAAAGAGAAAGTGAGAATGTGTGAGGCAGGTAGTTTGACAGCAATCGGCATCACGTCAGATTTGTCCCCCATGTCACTCTCCAAAGAGGATTCACATTCTCATTCACATGCACATAACAACCATAAGTCGACGAGGCACAATGAGACGCCGCTATCTACTGCCAAACAAAACCAGGTAACGTACCCTTTCATATACTTTATTATACTTAGTACATGCACGTTTCATAACTTATAAATCATAAATGCATGTCCTTTATGCTTATAATCTGCAAAAGGGGAGCAACAAATGTACAAATATGAATAGGGCATGTAATGTTAAATTAAATACTCGAAACTGAATTGAGCATAGAAGAACTCTTTGTAGTTATCAAGCCGTAATAATACGAAATTAATTAGCTTCCTATTAAATACACGGTAAGCAGATTATTATATTTATAAAGCCAAGTGAGCCGTGTAGCGTAAGTGTACTGTACACAGAGCATTTAGCCATTATTATTCCCTTGGTATGACACTTCAATCGTATTATTTAATACATGTGTACTAACCTTGTTTGTATATGAGTAGCTATGTCCTATTTCTGAATTTCCTATTAATATAATTATGTAATAATAATAAATATTACGTTATTACTGATAGATAGAAATTGTAATAATATTATAGTCTAGCATAATTATATTGCGATTTGAGATGCCATTGTAAAAGTTGGTGTACAAAAGGGCACGCACACAATGATTGGATTTGTCTGACTACAATTAGATGTATATATTATAAATATGAAATTGTATTTTTGGCAGGTGGGGACAGTTATGCTTTTCGGAGTACCAATCGTCTCACTGGTGATGGATGGGAAGGAGCGACTGTGTCTGGCCCAAATCTCCAGCACTCTCCTCAAAGAGTTCAGTTACAATGAGATTCACAATAGACGAGTCGCTTTGGGGATTACTTGTATTCAGTGCACACCCGTGCAACTCGAGATTCTGCGACGAGCTGGTGCTATGCCCGTCACATCCAGACGATGTGGGATGATCACTAGACGAGAGGCTGAACGTCTATGTCAAAGTTTTCTTGGAGATCATGCACCTCCACAGGTAATAATAATCTTCCTCCTACTTAGAATATGATTGGTTATCATCGCATAGTCCCCTCATTTGCTACGAATACTAAGTGATCAATTTAAATATATAATCACGTACTTGTACGCATTGAATTAACAATAATACCGTTAGATACCATAATGGGTTTACTAAGTATTAAAATTAGTTTAGTCATTTACATGGAAAGTTCTCTAAAAGGTCTTTAAACCAAATTGATAACTAAAGTCAATTTTGACAGGAATTAACATAAATTGTAAGTTAGGCTTTGATATTTACTGCGTTGTGTGTGGTTGCAACAATTCCAGCTAGGGTTCCTTATTTGTGTTTAGCAATTTGTAATTTGTAGTGTAACAGTATAGAATTTAGACAGAAGTTACCTTAGTGTTAGCATATGACTACATGACATGACACAACATACTATTGTAGTAGTAAATGCAGTATAATGCAATGTACATAGTTGATTGTAGTAGAGAGTGAATAAGTTGAGTTTTAAAAGTGAGTGAGGAAGGAAAAGGTCTCTTCTGGCTTTCAAAATGCTTTGTAATAGTGAAAGTTCAAGGAAATAATGATGAGAATATTTCAATGTTGAATAATAAATGTGATCCCAAAGGAGAGATTTCTTTTGACTCCCCTCCTGATTTTTATGCGGACAAAACAAAACAGAGCCCCAGACTGTCACACAGATACTTTAGTTTAACTTATAATACGTACCTTACGTTTTTTCCTCTCTGGCTGCCCCTCTGTTTACATTTACTACTCCTTGCTATTATTACTACACTCAACTTTCGGATGTAGGGTTAGTTTTAGAATGTATGGGTATCATCATGTAATAAATGCACTTGCTAGCAATTTTAAGGAAGGTTGTACGTAATTTAATATTGTCAAGGACTGGCTCTATAGACATGATTGTATGTACTTGGATATACTAGTATGTATGTTGTAGGAAGAATAAAGGTCGTTTTAGAGATTTCGTGTTAAGAATTGGAAATTTTTTCATATTGGTTGTTTGATGGTATTTTAGTTGCCGGAGAACTTTGCATTTGACGTGTACCACGAGTGTGCTTGGGGATGTCGAGGAGCGTTCGTGCCATCCCGGTATAATTCCTCCCGAGCCAAATGTATCCGCTGCTCCTTTTGTCAATTGTTCTTCTCACCCAATAAATTCATTTTCCATTCTCACCGACTCCCAGACTCCCGCTATGTCCAACCGGATGCAGCTAATTTTAACTCTTGGCGTCGTCACTTGAAACTTTGCGGAGATCCTCCGGAAGAAGTAAGTCCTTCTTCGTCTCCTATCCATTTTCCTAAAACAACTCCAATCAAAGAACAAAGATCCAATGACGTTCTCCAGGGCAACTCACCCAATTCCACTATGGCTACTGCACAGATAGTCCATGCTTGGGAGGATGTCAAAGCCATGTTCAATGGGGGAACTCGGAAACGACTCCTAGCGGCCCACTCAGTCCCTACACCTCACGTCCGAAGAAATAATTCTTCCTCGGGGAAACATCAAGGAAGCTCTTCTTCAGGAAACAATCACGGCTCATCCCTACGCTCCCACACACCTCAAACCGGAAGACAAAACAATCAAAGCAGCAATTCCCATGCTCCAGCTCACACTCCCAACTTTGTCCACAATTCCTTGGCCGCGTCTTCGCCCAATACCTTTTTGAATGTTCCCCCTCCCCTTTTAAGCCCAGCGAGTCGTTTGGATACAATCTGGAACCCGGGTGTTTCCAATGCTACTCCAACGAGACAATGTCATCCCATACCTTCTTTGCCATTCCATCCCCTATCAATCCCCTGGTTGCGAAGACCTCTTTTCCCATTTTCCCACCCTTTCGGTCCCACTTGTAAGCTTTTGTCAGAGCCAACAATCCCTGAAAATTTGGCTAGTCTCAATGTTCGCCCAAATCATTCTGCATTCAAACCTGTATCTCGCAACGCAGAGCATTTCTTCTCTTGGTTGAACAACAACAATATTTCGGGTGCGACAAATGCCCTTGGTGGAAACACGGCGGCGGCGGGTGTTACCACGTTGCCAGAAGACCTTTCATTAAATTCTGGGGGTACTTCCATTGGCAGCAATCCCAGTCCACCGTCTCTGTCACATCACCAAAGTGACTTGGTGGATAGCAGTTCGCCCCCTGGTGGACTTATAACCAGTTCAAACGAAGACTCGAACGAGGGTCGAGAACTCAGCAGTGACAAGCGGAGCAAACACAATCATAATAATAATCACAATCATAGCAGTCGACTCTTGAGTCCTATTCAGAATGACAGTGACGATGAAAATGTGGATATTGAGTCCACGGAGGCAGAAGAGTGTTCTTCAACTTCCTCGGTGTGGATGGTGGGTCCCGGGGATCCCCCACCACAAAATTCGACAACATCCCAGAAAATCTACCATCACTCTAATCGCAAAAGGTCATTTGACAGCGGGGGTGAGGATGACACGGATCGGGACATGGAGGAAGACCCAGCTGTCCACTTCACATCTACTCTCTGCCACTCAAATGGACGTAAGAAAAAACGTCTTTGGGACTGCGACAGGCGGTTGTTGGCGTCTGAAGAACATGATGACGAACGGGAAAGCCCCAGAGAGCCGAGAGCTCTTATCGAGCTGAGTAACTGAATTTCCGCTGAAAAGTCGACAACAAAACAGGTAATCTATTTAATGGTCATATTTGTAAATACTGTTTGCATATACACAGTCCCACTTTGTATTCGCTACTCATTTACGGAAGTTAGTTGCAAGAAAGTTATTGTTAAAGGTACTTGCACATAATTTCCTTGTGAGCAGTTAGTGTCCCATTTACACAAAGCATGAACATTTCATTGTACGCAGCTTAATTAACGGAGAAAAGGTCAGGCCTAAATTTTACCTGGAATCGCTTTTCTTTTCTGGGTTTCATCTAGCCCAGCTTTTATTATGTCATAAAGTAAACCTGTTTTACTTGTTAAATAGAAGACTGGTGTTGCCTACTCATCCGTTGACTCACTCACTCCGTGTGCCATATTACCATTCTTTGTAAACAGTAGATTAGGTATATTCTGTTCACAAACTGAGACAGTTCTCCCTCCCTCGCCCGACTAGTCTATTTAGAGCTGAGAGTTAATTAGCCGTGCAAATCATAAAGATCACATCGCAAATGTAAGGAAAGTGAACATTTCTATTAAGTCAGTCAATGAACAAGTAACTACGTTGATGAATGATGATTAAAAGGCTATCTCTACCAGCTCAGCCTAACGTTCTTCTCCAAACCTATCCATATCTTATCCATATCTATCATAGTCTTGTACAACTCACTCATTTCCTACTACAGTATGGCCAGTT
The DNA here is from genome assembly GCA_019776445.1 of Tomocerus maximus. Lineage (NCBI taxonomy): Eukaryota > Metazoa > Arthropoda > Collembola > Entomobryomorpha > Tomoceridae > Tomocerus > Tomocerus maximus. Next base: position 47,881 of record JABASH010000037.1, read on the forward strand.
ATCGAGAGACATCGTACTTTCTCTCTTTATATGCTTATCCTAGGTCCTTGAAAAACTTTCATACAAAATACAATTTCCTTTAGTTTTTTATAACTTTTACATTAAATTACCTTTTTATGCATTAGGAAAGACAAAATGCAATGTCTACTGATATTTAGCCATACTGTAGTTTCCCTTGCTGTTTGTATATACATTGTGTGAGTGTGATTGTGAAAGTACCCGATGGTTATTATATTATACTCATTTGTAGCAGTAAGGTAAGTAAGCTAAGGTTTACGCTCGTCCACCATTGATATATTATTTCAATATCGGTAATGAAATGTAGTTTCCAATTCTCCATACTTACTGCTATGTATCTACAGGTAAGAAGGGTAACTATTACATTATGCGTTCTTTGTGTAACTAAGATATTAAGGTTAAATAGAGAAAGCTTGCTTTCCAAAATGCTTTCACTTCTCTGTCCTTTCATAAACACAGACACGCTTTATTCCCGGACGGACTTGTTCTCTTCAGATATAGTAATTGAATTTAAATGACAGAGGAACAGCAAGGATTCATAAGTAAATAGGCTTTAAAATTTCTATGCATACAAAGAGAGCAAGTGCCTGCCTGCCCGGGTTCGTTATGTCGTTGAATGAATGTGCTACTCTTAACCTTTAATAACTCAAAACCATTCAAAACTAAACTTCAACAATACTGTAGACATGATTTACCGTGCATGAGACCATTTATAGGAATTTAAGATTTCATGTTAGGAATAGCAGGAGTTCTTATTTAGTGCCGACTGGGTTTTACTTGGTCACATCATACAGCAGAAAAGGAAAAGCGAAATTCATCGTATGAATTGGCAGTTTTGCGTAATTTGCTGTTTATTGCTGATATTAATTCGCTATTCTGAATGATGAACGTTATTGCAGCAATAATTATTTTCGTTCTAGTCACATGATGCGCTGCAAGATAAATGTACATAATATCAGTACGCCATGTTTCTTAGCATCTGGATTTTGTTTTGAGCCATATGTGCCTGTAGATATTCCAGTTATGTACTGAAAAATTAACTTTGAAATGAATTATCAATGAACATGTTTATATCCTGTTCCGTATTTACCGTTCATTCAGAGAGACGAGTTATGACATTATTGAGGAGCATAGCATTTTAGCTAAGAGTAGATATGGACAATGTATTTAATACTCCCTAATGATGACATAGATAAAGCATAGACATTTTTGTTGGTCATGTAGATATGGATTATGTTCCAACTAGCTGTGCACTGGAAAGGCAGTCAGAGTCATCAGAGAGTTGAATGTCTGTATAGAAGTTGAATGGGATATCAGCAAAGGGAAGCGAGCATTGATTCTGGATTCTCGTTTGGCATCGGTCACAGAAAATTATCCATGATGACATTTAAGGAGGGCAAACTGAACCAAGGTTTACTGCCATTAAGCATACGACAATGACTACAATATATCCTGTGAATATAGAGAATGGACAGAGATCGTGAACATTATATGTAGATATTTATGTAGGTATTCCTCATATTACTTACATCAAACTATCTATTAAGATTCTACTTTAGAATTTCACAACTAAATACATCTAAAGTCATACTATCACTCTAAATGCTTAGAATCGATTTGAAGATGCAGATGCACCAAATGACGGAAACACGACGCTACTTTAGCTATTATCTTGCAAGGTAGGGTGTAGAATAGATAATAACTGTATGTACGTATACACGACTGACTTTTGCCGTCTATAAATATGCGGATACAGCAGATATTCTGAGTTTTTAAAGCAGTCGACAAGTAATACCTATGTGGCACTTAATCATATTTATATGCATATGTAAAAATTATTTTTGAGCAAACATGTAAAATAAAGTTGATATGCATATGGAGTATTAACGTTGACTTGCTCACTTGAATCCGTATTCAGTAGTGAGGTAATTTAATCATATTAAAAGGTTACGTAGTGGTCCTCCCTCCTCTACCACTCAAATAACATTTGATTAAACGTCCATTCAGACTCACTGAGCGTAACGAGTCATAAATCAAGAGTCGACGAACGAAGGAGCTCCGCTCTAGTATTCAACCTCTAGACTTCCAACTTTACATTTAAATCTAAATTTATTCTCTACCGACAAAATATCTTGACGTAAATATGTAGATATGCGTTTATACAGAAGATTGACGATATGGAATTGTGTTAACTATTCCTATTTACAAAATACACGTTTAATTTGCATAATTCTGAAAAATTAGTTCAAAGATTGATTCCATGAAATGTTGAAATGCATAATGACTACTAAGGGTTAGTAGGATTAACGTTCTTGTTCTTATTCCTATTAGCATGATATGGATAGAGGATTCTCAGACATAATCTAAGCCTATAACAAGTCAGCTTTAAAAATCCTAGCGCTGTAACTATATTAATTGACGCATTTGGATCTAGGTGGAAATTCCAAGAAGAATCCTATTAGGCTCTGTGGGTAAATTACTTGGAACTCTTGGTTCGTAAAACAACTGTTATTTACTACACAGCGAAAGCAGTTGATCATATTTAGAACTCTGATTGATGATTGCAATAGACACCTAGCACGACATTGGAGACCGTGCTATTACTATACCTTACTATTTCTGTGACCATAGCACAATAGTAGTGTAAGCACAGGCTCCAGCTTTAAGTCGCTTCGTGTCTAAGTCGTCAGTTTCTTATGTTGCACGGTCTCCAATGTCGTAGATTCCGATAGAAATGGCTGAGGTGCAGCCTTGTCTACTTTTACATTACCCTTTACTTACTAATTAAAGCAAGACTTCTTAAAGTAACTTTAAGTACAAGCCCTCTTATTCGAGTGAAATACAAGAAAATTTTTAAAATGTGAGCCACTGTGATCTAAGAATTCAGACATGTGTCTTACATTTTTCACAAAAATGATTTGGTTACTTAGTTTCTTATACAGAGCACATAAAATATCTAATCTGCATTAGACGTCACACAAGCCATCATATTCTACTTCAGCATTGCTAACTGTATCTTATTTGACTGTTATGCGAACCTGGTTTTGAGAAATGAATAATGGCTAAGAATGTTTTCGTATGACCATGCACATTTTAAAATGTTATCCTAAAGGTAAGTCCAGAATAAAACAAACCTTTCTACGTTTTCACATTCGAGCTGAAAGATATAGCGTATACATTGCTGGATAGATCGATAAATAGTTTGAAATTTGCATCACGCTAAAATAGATAAAGATTGCATAAAATTGGCATTTAAAGGTATTACAACCTTAGTGAATGGTAATATATTCACAGTGCGGGTGTATAAGGTGCCCGATATCAAAAAGAACTGGCAGAACGTCCTAGATTTTATTCTAGCAAGAAATAATGGACTGTAATAGTAAATAGTGCATAAATAGTAACAGGAAGCTATGAATTTTCCAAGTCCAATTAATTTATCCGTGAATAATTTAATTACATAAAGAGGCAAGTTAACGGATAGATTAAAAAAGTCAATCAATCATGTTGGTGTGTGCTGTTCACTTGCTAGCTATTAATTTAATGAATAACATACCTTGGGCACAAAATGACATTAAATACCCATGTATGATACATTATTACAATGGCCACAGTATATATTCACATAGGCTCTGTATAAATGGGACACAACTAGAAGTAACGCGAAGTGTAGAGGACAAATATATGTGGCATTTGTCGTAAATGAAATGAAATGGACATCATTTACCCACCTGTCTCATTAGGCATTCATGAAGGAAGCAACAACAAAACGAGCAGTCTACCAAATTACTTACAATTGATTTCTCCACTGTCCCTTTTTGTTGTCAATTCATTAGTTAAGCAACACTTGGCCGAGTGAACTCTATAATTGACTAAACTATTGTATGTGACTCTGCCTGGCTTAACCGAACTACCTACCTCTATACCTACCTAACATAATATTACATAACATTATTACAGGGAAAGCGAAGCTACTGCAGTTACTCAGTTTCACTTGCCATATAATAATTTCAGTTGTAGTGACTGTAGTGACTGGTATTAGGAGTAATATGCGCGTGGTAATTGTATTGTCTCCATTGTATTTATGTACCAAATACAATGCAGAGTTCCACCGTATGTTATCTGTAGTAGGAGAGATATATCTGCAAACTTATGGAGCGAGTCGACTCGATTCTGTTCAACTAACGATAAACTGACTGAACTCGCATCACACCCAACCAAATAAATCGTTGAGCCGTGTCAAAAGAGCATTTCAGCCACGCTTTGTTGTCCTCTGTTATTTTTATTACTTGACAGTCCAGTTGGCTTTAATGTCCAGTTGAGTTTCTCTCGATGTTAACTAAGTTAAATACCTACACAGGGAATCCATTCTACCCGAAACATAATAAGGCTAGACAGTCGTATAAATAAATTGGGAAAACACAGTCAACATTCTTAATATTTACAGACTAAAACCACGGACGGTCCAGCCACGAGGTAGAGCAACTAAATTGTAGCATAAACTATATCAGCTATATAGGCAGGATTATAATACATTCATATACCTGTGCACAAATATGTAAGAATTCATTTTTCATTCAAGAAATTAATTCCATTTAGCCATGTCACCTATTTGTCAATTGAAATTTCGGGTCACGCTCTCAGACTATTTAGTATAGCCATATAATATTTAGTTTTGCTGTTAAATCGTGTACATATATTTATTCCCATCTTTTTAATCAACCAGTACCTACATATATGGAATATGTAATACTGTAGTAGAACTAGCAATGTCTATAATAATGTCTAGCAATATAGTGTAGTAGAATTAAAGTAGGTATCTAAAAGTAGACAAATAGTCACTTTGTCAATTGTCTAGCTATACAAGCTTGACAAGAAAATACATTTTTTACCCAGCGAAGAATATTAGTTTAAGGACATCAATAATTGGGTAGATTAATTTTATTTACAAGCTTTCCACTTGACTGCTTTCAACCAGAATTTTGAGATTATTTGTTGGGTATTTGTTACATTGAAGATTATATTATATAATGGTGCACTTGATTTTACACCAATAGTAAGGATTGATTGCATATCAAAGCATTTGTCAATTGATCAAGTGATGACTATACCCTTGCGTTTAAATTTTATGGTATCGATTCATTGATGTATTTTTTGTCGGGTACATAAATAAGTGGGTACTACATAATTTATTTACTCCTCAAAATAGTGTACCATTGTAGTATAATACTAATGTAATCTTCAATGTAACAAATAGTAATACTTTATTATCGAACAGTAAAAGTTACATATTGTGTTTCAGTTTCAACCCTGTTGTATCTGATCTGAATTGGATGTTTTGTAGTTGTAGGTATTGCTTGCTACAAAGTCAAACACAAGCTTTGTGTTACAAAGGGTTCTGAAAAAAGGTCTTATTGCCATGTTCATATGTTGTCGTTATTAAAACTGAATGTATTATGGCATGGACTACCTACGTACTTTTTGAAGCATAAATAACCAGCAAATCCGTGTCCTATATAAGTAGGTACCCTGTCGTATTAAAATAAGGGCAGAGCGGACAGACAGACGAACAGTACATTGAGACATGATCTATGTAGTAGTATTGCATTTGTGTGGTATTGTATAATACTGTATGTTGAATGTGGATGAAGATGCGATTTAGGTTTGTAAGGGTTCGTTCGATTTGTTGGGGTAGACTTGCTTTACTTTACTCCGTGATAATTAATGTACAAGTCAATTCAGTTTGAACACCATGCCAAGGGACTAAGCATACACTTACTTAGCGTTCCCTTGAGACATTTTTGACATTTGTCATTACAGCAGTATTTTTTTCAACGGCTGGGTTTTCATTGACACTAATGTCGTAATCAACTCATCGAATTAAATATTTCTCTTTCCTCCACTCGGAATATCAGGTTACCCCATTCTGCTCAACGTCCTTTGCTGATCGTCTGCTGACTGATCCGTCTGTTGATATACTGAGACTAGACTACATTTGTGCTACATATGAGTACTGAGTGATACATACAACTCACTAATTCTTTTTTCCTCTCCTATGATACACAATAACGTATTTATTATAGAAGAGTATCTATAGCGTAGCGGCAAGTAAGTAAGGTTACTATTTAGGTTGAAGTTCAGTCTACCTTTGCTTGAGAGTATATTTTACGGGCATTAACTGATTCATTACGATATGTCTACTGTGTAAAGGTATTATTTGTATTCTATATGAGACACAGCAGAAAATCCGTTGCATTTGGATGAAAAGAAGTATTAAACTAATTCTTGATTAAAATTCGACTAGTCTACACTCATTTGTACAGTCTATCTATTAAATATATAGTCAACATGTTAAAGTTAGCACTGAACGTATATTATGTGTGACATTATTGAGGGATGAGCTCTGTCTCGGCTGGATAGCCAGTTTATATAGATTAGTTCACTTTAGTCAATCGCAATCCCATTCCATTCTAAAATTAATTCATCATATTTAACGCTTTAGTATCTAATCCCAATCTATCTCTGTCTCTTACATCCTCTCTCGTCTTTGTTCGCCCTACAATGGCTACAAGTTGCTTAATTTAGTCACTTGAGTATTTAATCTGGAGAGCTCTGTCTATTTCAATCCTAGAGTATTATTTACTATATCTCTACATAGTATTAGCAAACGATCCGTTGTCGGCCTTGGATGTATCTACTTGCCAAGATCTGTGAGCTAACATAAGCTAACTGGAAGTGATTATATGCAGCCAACTCTGAAATAAGTTTCTGATTGACAGTAACAAGATACTTACCCGAAACACAACTTATGTAGAATGGGAATACTGCTTTGTTTGTAATTTGCACAAACTATTTGGTCGTATATGTTTAGGGAGAGTGTAGGTATTACTTGGTGGTATTGTATTACTGTACTAAGCAAGTGTAACTGAATATACTCTGAGTTAAGTACATTGAAGTCACACGACGGAATTGGAGCAAAACGTACTTCAAAATGTACTACCGGAGCCAAACATTGTTAAATTATCATTTCAGCGTGTTCTTCCAATACAGAGCAGAACTCAGCAGGCTTCATTGCTGATGGTAGTTTGCTGTTAGAAACATTGCTACTAAAATGGCATGAATGAGTATCAATCAGTATTTGTATTGAGAATCGGAAACTGCCCATTTGAAAATGTTGTTGTCCTGATTTAACTTTTAAAGTTCGTTCCGAGATTTTGCTGGGGATATTATTCCTCCAAATTACAGTCTGTATCTGAGTTTTTCAATCACGAAAACAGTTTTTGCACAAAATTACACAAAAAGTATTGAGAAAACGACTCGTTCGTAGAATTTACGTTCGTAAAATATTGAATAACAATAAGTGTACTATGATCTACTATTACCGTAGTGAACGAACAGTAGTACTATTGACTGGATTGTGTTAAAACTTGAATAGGTTCATAAACACCATAAGAAGTAGAGTGTGGCTTATATAATATTCTGTAAATGTAAATGCGTAGATTCTCTTCTGTTAATATCCGTAGGTTATTGTATAGCTGTGCGCTATGTTAGGATATATCATGGGGAGGCTATATCATTGAAATGTTAACAAGGTTTATATTTTTGAGTGTTGGATAAGGGAAAAGAAGTTTAGTCGAATGTTTTGTCTTTGTTAAGTTAATGCGTCATTTAAGGGAGCCGCTGCTCATTGAATGTTAAAGGATTTAGGGAGACAATGGCCGTGTGACAAAGAAAAGTTTGTTTGAAAGACAAGACATGACATGACATGGCATGACAGGGGAGAATGGAGGAGGGCAACGGAGCAGAGCAGAGTGTAATCAATTTAGTTGTTCCCATTGTTCTCAGATTGACTTCTCCTCCAGTTCCTCGAAGAAAGACTATAGCACTGAGAGAGTCAAGGAAAGAAAACACCCGGGAGAGAGACAGAGCAAAGAAAAGAAAGAGAAAAGCTTTCGGATTCCACTTCACGGCTCTCTCATGTGAATTAAGAATTCTGGGGAAGAAACGCTTTGATTATCTGCGGTCGCCTCCGACTAATCGAAATCTTCTCTCTTTCCAGTGTAGTCAAGAAAGCAAAACAACCAAATCACTCGAGTAATTTAACTACACGATACGACAATAATTACAAACTTCCTTTATTCCCATTAAATTACATCTACCTCCTACAATTACAAATACAAAACATTTAATCCTTCTGCTGGTTTTTATTTTAAACCTTCAATTTCCCATAACATGATGTCAAGCATTCTTTCTATGTACCTTACTACCCATGCGTGGCTTAAATCTTATTTCTAATACTCCGATAATATACATTTTTAACGCCTACCATGTCTCTGAACAGAGAACACTACCAAAACTGCATTTTTAGACTCGGCCTTAGTTATGTGAATTGTTTTTTCGGAACCAAGGAATTTCAAAAACGTAAAGCAGCTTTTATTTTAATAAGTAGCTTTCACAATTCAACGCAGGATTGATGTTGTGTACTCGTTAGGTAGTTTATCCAAGTTTGGTTCCTTGTTAAACAGGTATTATTTTATATCATATAGAATCATACGAGACTGAGACAGGTGCGCCTTTTGTATTAAACATTTGAGGCTCTTCTCTTCTAGCAGTTACTACATATGTACATGTTTCTTTGGCTGTATTTTTGTATACTCTGCTCAACCAATTTCATCCAATTTGCAAATTAATCACACAAGTGGAATGGATTACATTATATAAAAACCTACCACAAAAGACATTCTGAGTCTGGACAAAAACAACAAGATGGCATTACTCAACTAAATTCGGTCCGATGACCACTTCTCTCATCAAAATAGCAAACCTGTTTCTAATATGCAGTTACCTCCAGTGTTTGACGACTTTTATGAGGAGGTGTGCTCATACGGGAATCGGTATCCTTAAGCTCACAAGTATCTGAACATCAAATTAGAATTGGAATGACTTTGTGGTGAAAGATGGTCCTTATAGTGTTATGAAGGTTTGAGTGAGCAAAAGCAAATGAGTGACATTAAGTGGCAATGTGGAACAACTGGTACAAGTGAATTCCTTTGAATCTAAGTGCAAAAGTAGACGAAGTAGGAAATGTTGGCATAAGTACCTATGTAATTATAAGGCAAGCTACAGCCAATACTTTCACTGCTTTCTCTTTTTCCTATTTACTCATTATGACATGCATATACTCTTAGCACATGCCTACAAATCCAAAGTGAATTAGTATTAATTGTGTAATGTTTGTGTTCGTTTGTGTTTCAAGAACATTTGAATGAAAACAAAATCTGATTAAAATACTAGCTTCTCTGTTTCATTTGATTTAGCAGACACAAGCAGTACAAAGTACAATAGTCCGTTTGTAACCTTTTCAGATCTTGCTCTTAAAGAATTTCTGATGCAAACACAAAGGATGGACATACGAAGTCCGCATACTTATGGTGATGTAATGAAATGCTATTGTATTGTAACCGAATGATTCTGCAGCTTTGTATTTGGGCCTCCGTAGTATTTATATGTAACTAAATGAATATGAAACTATAGGCATCAGGGGAGTCTTGTTCATAGACATTATGAATTAGGAATGAAAATCGTAACAAAACATAACAGACGAGATGGATGATCAGCATTATGAATTTCTAATGCTGGCAGTACAATAACTACATACTTTTCATTACAACTTTAATCCAGCAAAGCATTTTGTAAGCTTTAATGCTTTACAGTTTTGTTACTCGGAATTAGTGGAAAGCCTGGGGCATTTGAAGTATTAATGTAGATACAATAGAGTATAAAGTATAAACAACTGTATTAACATTGCCAACATGAAAGAAAGTGTAATTCATATCTGTTCTTTGGTTTTACTGTGAAATGCTTATGTGTACCTATGCTTTGTATTCAAGTACGTAGGTATATATTATATATGGTCAGAGAATGAGAAAGTGTGTCGGGTACGAATTTTGCTGATCACAATTCATTGCTTATTATTATTATCTCATCAAAATGTGAATCAGATGTGTATAAAGTACGCTTACATTTATGATAAAGTATCGTAACAATATACAATTAGTAAAACACTCAATCAATACCATTTTGAAATAGCCTTTCATACTTACAATAGTAAATGTTAACTCCCCACACATTCGCAATACCGTAAGCATATAGCAAGTGGATGGACTCATTTAAATATTCACATTTTATTTAGGCCTGGAGTTAGTAGGCAGGAGGTTTAGCTTGGAGCGATTTGTGTGATATAATCATGTAGCTTTGATATTTACTTAGGTGAGCATAAAATTGACAATAGAATTGATATTATGTAATGTTATTAGTAACCAAATGGATATTATGATCCATCCTTTCCAATTACTCTGAAATGACAAAGGAATTCGAATAAATAAATAGAGTTGAAAGGTGGAATTAGAGTTGTGTGTACAAGAGTCATTTCTCCTGTGTGTACAAAAGATTAAACCCTTTGTTTCGTTTTGTTTAATTTCAGAGCGGGGCAAGGAGAGGAAACAAAGAGAACTGTCTAAAGACTAGGCACTCCAATCCAACAGAGATGACATAGCAAAGGGTTCTACTACCCAATACTTCTACAACTACTATTTCAATCCATCACTACACTATCTCCGTATTTTGAGGAATACTCCACGGATATACCTATTAATTGGCCTTGTAAATAAATTGCCGGTCCCTTCCTTCTACTTATTTAATGCTGCTGAAATAATTACGTCGTCTTTACATTGGAGAACATTATTCCTTAAACAATAAACAAATGAGCAAGTACCAAACAAAATCACCGATCTTTAGATTTGAATATACGAGTTAAGACATATTGATGATTTGCATTGTATTCTATGATAAACGGCTACATTCTATGTTTTGAGGGAGTTTTTGAGAAGCTATCTATGGGAAGATAAACAGGGAGACCAGCAGGTACAAAAATATTGTCAATGCATCGTTTACATGTCAGAAGACGATATTTTCCTTTTACTTATTGCGAAGGTTCTCACAGTTTTAATCACTACATTAATAACTTGGACATACAAAAGATCAATAGGCTGATTGTTTTATGCGTACTGCCTCACTCGTTTATGTCTAATGGCTCATTATTGTTTTTATGCTTTATTTAAGGACATCGTTTGCTTAGAACATCATTTTTGTATACAACATTTTTATCTACAAGTTAGCTCATTTAAATAAAATGCTATTATATAAGTGATACTCCACAGACACCGACAAACTACCTACCTACATAAAACGAGGCAATTCTCGTAGTAGTCAATGTACAAAGCGGAATGGGAAAGAAGAGTCCCAATCCAAACCCTATCTCCGTTCCTCATCTCCAGTGCAATACAAAAATTCCAGTCAAGCTAATCCACTTTAGTGTTAACTATACTTATAAAATATAAATTCAAGTGTATACTGTTTATGTACTTACGCAGATACAAATTGCGAATACCTACAGTTACATTGGAGACTTATAGAGTAAGTATAGTTTCTTTTCGCATATTTTATTAATAAATTATTGTATATTACTTAGTACCTCTTTCTGTTGCTATAATATTTATAAACTTGAGTTTACTAGCTCACATAGTCACATAAATAGTACACAATACAGTTTATGTTGCAAGTCAGCTCTGGCTGCATCCACTCTAAAGTATATTCAAATTTTATCCAGTTATGTTTTGTTATTGTATAGTTATAGCATATAGTATTCAATACCCTAGTTTGGTGTTTAGCAATTAGTGTATGGGTAAAATATAATATTATACCATTGTGCAAAGTGTAATACATGATAATGTAAATTGTTATTGACATTATAAAGTGTAAATATAAATGCCGTATGTGTAATATTTGTGTGTACTGTATTGGCCTTATGCTACGGGAATGAATGTGCACAATGTGCTGTAGTGGTGCACAATATTGTTATCTGTGTAAAGCTAAAATTCGAATATGTGTAAATAAGTATTTAAATGAAAGCATATAATTAAAGGATGATTGAATTGATGTTTTGTGATGACACAAGAGGGTATTTCGTACTTATTTGTGACCCACCCACTCTAACTATTGAAAGTATAAGGGAATAGTTTGAAAGAGTAATAGTTGAAATTGGAAAGCTCAGGTAGAAGGACTGTTTCAAGTAAGAATTTGCGTAAATGGAGCCAACCACAATTAGATTAGCTATGCCAAAAACTGTGGTAAGGGACTCAAATTAACTTGCATAAATTTTGAGTTTTTTTGCACATGTTTATTTTATCATATTCAGTATTGTAGTGATCGCAAAGTTGGAGGCTCAGCGCACGAGGCACCCAAAGACCTTGCCAAGAATTTGTATACGTTCAATCGGAGGTAGTAGTCCAATTGCCCGTATGGACATAATATCAGTAGAAAACAATGCAGTGCGGGGTTGCTTATTTGAGTCCGGTACTGTCGTAAGTGTGTGTCATCAAGTAGTGCACTGTGAGCATTCGGGTGTTCATGTATTTGGGAATTTGAATGCCTACCTTCGATTAGAAGATAGATAGATGTCTGTTGGTATCTTTTTGGCTGAGCCTCTGAGCGAGGAATAGTTATTGGAACTGCATGGCAGCATTTCCCCAGATAGCGTGACTTAAGTGTGGTGATTGTAGTGGAGAGGAAGTGTGGTGTAAAAAGGATGAACGTCCAATAGTCCGATGTATAACCACCAATGTTACGATGCCTCTCTATCTAGTATGAGGCTGCAGAGTAGTAAGTAGCACTAGCAACACCGGTTTCCCTACTACTTACACAGAGCATCATTTCGTTATTGTTGAGATTGAGTAATCCTTTCTGGTTGAATGTGCGTTTAATTTCGTTGGCGTAATGGGAAACGCAGAGGCTCGCAAAATCGGATCCTCTTTGTCGTTGCTTTACTTTTCTGACGATAAGTAAGTATAGTTTACATGTAGGGGAAGGCAACCTTCTTCAAAGCATAATGGGAAAGGTAAAGGCAAGTCTGAGAGAGCACTTCTCTCGGCTGATAGATATAATGTCTTTATAGAGGTAACTGTAGTCGCACAATACAAATCGTAGCAGTAGTTTGGGCTTTGGGTTAAGTTAAAGTTAAGTCTCAATAATCTTCTCATACATACATACAAGTAACGGTAAGTAGTGTCGTCGTGGTGTAGTCGTAAAAAATAAAGTACTGGTACATAGTATATTGATATATAATCCGTAGTCTGTAGGTATTTTCATTTCGCTTATTAAGATCACATTCGCTCTGGTTGTGATTGTGAGTCGAACGATAATTTGGTCATGGGAAAATCTCCGTAGACTGATTGATCGGATATTCTATTTGAACATTTTTACAGAAATACTTACATCGTTTATATCTCTATACGTCACATACATACATACTAATGCCACACGTATTCATTACAACTACTCGTTTACGCAACGCAAAATTCTCTATGAATGAGGGGACCAAAATTCTTAAGTTTTTTTTACAAGATTATTAATGATATCTACGGCTGAAATCCTCCGTTTGTATAAAAATAAATGTACCAAAGCAGCCATGCAGGAAGTGATAATAGCCGTAAAATCCTAATTTTCTGCATGACCATTATTATACATTTTAAGTAATAGTTAGTTTTCGGAGGAGGTAAAGACCGAGGAACTGCAACTAATGAAAAATTAACACAATACTGTGCCATCGATTGTACACCGATTGCTGGGGAAGATGCATATATTATAATATTAGTATTTATCGGACTCTATTGGAATACTATGACTATCGCATACTTTTATGCTCATTCTGTGTTTCATTACACAGTGACCGGTGTAAGTCAGTTCGTGACCTTTATTTTTCATTATGTAAATTTTATTTTACGCAAAAATGCATGGAGCTTTCACTATGTGAAAGTTATATTACAACTGATGGTAGTCAACAGCCAAGGCGTGTAAAATGTTCCTTGCCTTCGTTCACCCTTCCCCGTATTGTCAAGTAGTAGTGAAATTCGGATATAAAAGTTTAGTCATTTTATTCCAATAAATAAACTGACTGACTGGGGCTCACTGTAACGCATCTGTATTTCACTTACCTTTGCCCCTCCTACTGAACACAATACATTGGTTTGAGATAGAAAGCGACGTAATTCAAACTAAAACTTGCACTAAATTCCATTACTACAACGAACAAATATCGTGTAACCCTTTCGTGAAGACACGAAAGCCAATAGACCTAAATCCGAAGAGTTCAAGTTCTCTGTACTTATTGCGAACATTTTATGTAGTTCAGATTCATGAGTTGGACTTTGGGCTGGACAATCTAGGTCCCGGGCAGGCTCCACCAGGTTGGACGAGACACTACTATTTACTACACACGTACATCTCTGTTACTTTGTCGATACACACATGTACATACATAATAATATTAAATTAAATTGTTGTGAGTGTATGAAAGTGATGGTCCCAACTCCCAACTGCTAAAAATGGTATAAATGCTGGGTACATCTAGCTACTATTTTCTGTGCCCATTATCCTTACTTTACTTTAGTTGACAGACGAAGACAATTTGTTCCGCCGATTTGCTTTGATCAATGGCATTCTATGGCTCGACTCCACTTGCCTCTCTCTGCTCTTATTTCCACTCGACTACTCAAAAATCCTAGGATAATAAATAGAAACCAGAGCAGGACGGATGGGACGAGTGTCTCTTTCATGGTGATCCTCTAAACTTTGTTTTTCTCGCTTTTGCACAAACAAATGACATCCACCTATTCAATTCACGTACCTTTCCCTTACACATAAATCTGCAGACATGAGCAAAAGCCTTTAAGATACCCTATGAAATTATCTGCACTGATATTTGTAAAACTGCTTGCACATAAATAATTACAACTATTTAGCTATAGTAATACCGTCATGACTTATACATTTATTTTGCTTATTTTTGCTTATACATATTCAAGCTGCTTACCAACGGTAGGACTGTAATATAGGAAATTATTAACACCTTAGCACAAAATATACCTATAAATGCAATCAAAGATGCAATTTTGGTGTTCATGCTAGCTAACTTTCTCTTTTCTTATAAAACCCTAAATGAAACTTTCACCAACCTGTCATTTGTACTTTCACCAGAATCAGCGCAAACAAAATTTCAGCTCGAACGTTTTATATTCCGTTAATATAACAGAAAGTACCATGAATACCGTAAGTAAGAGGATACTGTAAGTGTGCACACACAGGCAAGTAGCAGTGCAAACCATTGAAAATCAAAGCGAAGGTCCAAGCTGGATAAACCGAAAACAAAGAGCATGCTGGAGTTCGGTACATTGAGGTTAGACCCTCGCCTATATTTTAGCCTGGCTTGCGCTAACATTTGACCCTTAGTGGACCCGCTCTCTGGTGCAAATGTACGTTAATTTCTAGCGTATCACGTGCTGTTTCTTAGAATAAAATCAACTTTAAAGTGTCAGGCCTTGTCTACAGCTGAGCAGCTACCTTTGAGTCTCTACTATATGAATACGAAAATGAAAAAGGGCAGGGATCGAAAATTTCCTACTCTAATCCAATGTGGATAGTGGTGCTGAAACAAGATCGGCCTCTGATCACTACGTGCTGAGCTTGGTTTAATTTCCAAGTTTCAGGCAGGTGCTGAAATTAGATCCCAGTTGGGCTTACCTTATCAAGGTGGAAAAACTCGGCGAGAAAAGGTCAATATCAATTTACTAGCCAAGTAAATACTTCTGATTCAATTCGTTATTCGTATAAATAATGAAGTACAAACTGACGTCATAGGAGACTTGGAGCTGGCAGAATTATTAAAATATATGCAATTGCAAATATCTAAAGAATGGTAACGGATGTGACGTCTGTTTTTCAATTGGTAGGTATTACGAAAGTCTTAATGTTCTGTAGAATCTTTCTTTTCTAGAAAACGTCAGCTTCAAAGATTCAAATGTATTGCATTACCCAATATGAGCATATGTTACTTGCTTCGCTTCCAATGATTCTATAGGAAAGTTTAGGGATTGGCATAGGAAGATACAAGAAATACTTAAGTATATTCATATCAGTCTTCTTTACTTTTATTCTTATTTTATGGTATTTATTGTCTCATACCCAACCCAATCCCAATCACGTACAACTGCACTTTGTATCGTAGCCATTACGCAAAAAAGGTTGACATTCAATTTTGGATTCTGTGAAAAGACTGAGGCAGATATCTCCGTTTTGATTTCGACATCCATTCCATTCCTTGTTTGTTCTACGAATCCCATCCATCCGCCCCATCCCGCTTAAGTATTATCTTATTCTGTTACTGACTCGCAGAATTGTTTCGTTCCGTCTCATTTACAAGAACTTTTATTTTTACACTCACGCTCCTCTATTATGTCTTGCACTGGCTAGAGCATCTATGCCGTCCTATTCTGTAAACTGTGTAGGTACCAGAGTATGGCATGGCACAAACAAATATTTCTCTATGGAGCTAGTGCAGTAAAACTAGTGCAATTCCAATTTTAAATTGCTTGACTTGTATTTTATAAAATGGTTCATTTAAAACGATGATTGGTATCTACCATCATCCCATTTATCTGCTATATTATACTGTTGTGTACTTCCATTCTACTGTAACTACCAATTCACCAATACAGATATAGCCCACTCTAGCCAAAGGAAATTATAACGCTACCTGTAGTTGGCCATCTAATCCTATTGACACGCATCATTTACCATATTCTAAATTTTAATGTCCTCTTTCCATACAGTTGAGTTGGAGTCGCGAGTCTCCATAAATTTCGCATACCTTACTCATTCATAATGCCCAACTGCCTTTGCCATTTCACTTAACTAAGATTCAATTGTAATGTTTTTGAAAATTGTGCTTTCGAGTACATCGCACGTGGATTGGCAATAGGCCCGTATATGCGGCCTGCGCCTTGGATGACATATCTTACTCATAGTATGTCATTCACCTCTTATAACAGAACATCGCACGTGGAGGAGTTGACATCAATCTATTTAATATGCACAGAGTCCAGTCGCATATATTTAGTTAAGAATATAAATCACCCTTGTAGCGTGGCTTTTCTGTAAATTATGTTGCACGTTGCACCACCAATTATCTATGAAGGAGGTTAGAATAACTAGGCCGTGATATTATTTGTCTAAAGAAAAAATGTTTTCGTAAAGCACACACATAAATTCGTATGGCGAATTTCTTTGGTAAATAGCGGAAAGTGTATGGCAGGTACTATGAAAATTGTATGACACTCTTTTATGTATATGGCTACCTCTTACTACCATAATGACTACCATAGAATAGATTTGTTTGTAAATGAATGTAACATTTAGTGTTTGTGTTACCGAGAGTTATAGATATGAGATGTAGATGATACAGATATCTTAGGACACAGATACGCTAGGCGAACACATAATAAATATGTGGGAACTCTATCACACGAGACATGGAAAAGAATATCTATGATATTGATAGCAAAGGCTGACAGTCAAACTTTCATCAAAAATAAGGGATCGCGTTAAGATATTTTTCAAAAGATGATAAAAAATACCTACCTTTTCTTACGTACTTAAGCATTGAATTCAACTTATTTAATTTGATTCTATTCTACATCATTGACATTGCCTTATTTCATTTACATTTCGTATACATTGAAATAAAACCTTGTCACGTCTTTCATAATTGATTGCCATACAATTTCTATATCTGCCATACACAGTTCACTATTTCATTTAAAAATTCTGCATACGAATTCATGGGTTTGCCATACGGCTTAATTGGCACCCTTTGTTTAAAAACGGGAAAGTTGTATCGACGTAAATGAAAGTAAATAATTACGACTAAATAACCGTGAAAAAGAGGAATTAACAATCAATTGAGTACCTATCTGTTTCTGTTTAAATTAATGCCAGCTAAGCACACAAACTATGAAAGTAAAAAGTATCGTCAGGAAGTATACTTGGGGAGCAGAATGTTCAAATTGGAAATAGCAGTGTAATGTTTTAATACGATTCTGGTAGGAGTTTGGTTTCGGTCTAACATGTTAACATTCATTACACTACATACAAGTTGTACTTATGTGTGTGTAAACTTAAGTATACTTACAAGTTACATATTATATGAAGTTGGGAAATAAGGATGGATAGTACATGTGGGGAAATTCTTCCCCTGGGGTTAAATTAAGGAAAGTCTTGAGCTGCGTGTCGACTCGTTATTCATTCGTAATTGCCAATATCTTTCCACAAGTCGCTTGTTCTATTGTTTAGTCTTTAGTTAGTTGATGTTGATAGTAGCTCGCCCTTCTTTCTCCGCCTATTCGCACACGAACACCAAAAATCGTAATACAATGGCTAGCCAAATCTAAACCTACATGCAACCACATCTACGTCTATTCTCTTCTGTTGTCTGCTATGAATTTTTATGTACGATTAATAAATACTTTGATCTTGTAGAACATACACATCCATGTAACTTACAACAATATAAATAGGGCGTAGACAGTAGTCTTTTCAGATGGGGCCCAACTTTATTCCCGTCTCTTCTGAAGCTCGCATCGTTAATTCCGTACCGTGGATCTCACGACGGCTGAATCCATATAGATGTGTAGTTGTCGAATCTTACAAAAAAAATGTACAAAATTTTGGACAGTTATTTGTAACTTATGCACAGGTTTGTACATAATTCACCCGCTTCTACTCTAGATGTACTGCATGTGCAAGTATACGCCCCTGGATAAGGGAAGTAGTATTTATAATGTGTCACTAAAGAAAACCGTCAATTAAACTACGGTCCAGCATTGTCTTGTTGATACTAAGGTAAGAGTGAAACCGGTGAAATTACCTTTAGAAATAAATGATATGTAATCTAACATTATACCAGCATTAAGAAATGTTGAGAATAAGTAGAGGTAGGTAGGGCGAGGTGTTTGGTTGGACATCCCGTCGGAGTCTGTTAACTATAAAGGCATTCTATCCACCCCGAGGAGAGGCTTATAATCCTAATAAATTGGAAAATGAGTCCATTAACGAGACGAGCGCCACCAAAAGAGCTCATCATCTCCATTCTAGTAATACAAATAGGAAGATAAAAATACAGAGCAAGTGGGAAAATCACCCATTCAACCGTAAAGTTGGCGCTGTTATTGCATGCAGCCGACCTTACCTGACCTGAATGGCTTGGTTAGAGTTCGATCTTTATTCTATTGTCTACGTAGGTACAGAATAATAATAGATAACCTCGTCAGAAACGATTCGGTTCTCACTTCTCAACGACACCATTAGTAGGGGAAGAGCACCACCATATACCCTTGCCATTCTATTACCATTTACATTACAGTTCTCTTATTTATTTACATATTATTCTCACTCACTGTACTCTGATAGTGATGGCACAGAAGATTATTATATCGTAAAAGTGTGTTCTCCCTGCATGATGATTCGTCCTTTCATTCAAGATCTCTTGATTCAAATCATATCTAAGGTAATTTATTGGCGGATTTTATTCTACTTTAGCTGTCGGAACTTTGAATTCGGTTCTAATAGGGAGGTATTCAGCCGAATAGTATAGAAACTACCTCAAGGAGTAAATATTATGTTATAAGAGATAAGGTTGCTTTATTGTGGTGTAAAAATATCATGGCAAAGTTGGGTTACATACTGTAGAGATGAATTAAATAGATGTGTTTTATGTTCCTGGGTTTGTAACGAAGCTGGTCTTTATGATGATATCATTTATTAGATTCTCTGTGTTATAGTCTTTTGATGTTCATGGAGGGAATTCTGCGTGCGAGAGTCCATTTCGGGGAATTGAATCAAATCTGACTGTTGATTGGATCCCAAAGGAATTTCCAGGCGCTCCTCGCTGACTTCTATGCATCTATTTTGCTTTTCTATAAAGATGATTTCAGTTCAGTTGCTCTATAAGTCGAGTTCGTGAGATTTGCATTCAGTGGCTTTGCTTAGTTATTCCGTTTTTGTGTGGTCTCGTCTCCACTCTAGCTTATCCACTGAGGTGTGAATACTTATTACTAACTAACTTCCATTATGGAAATCAAACTGATAAAATAATTCTGTCATAATCAATTTGCATGCTGACAGAATTGAATGAAATAGGTAAGCCCATTCCAACTCCGTGTTTTGTTCACTTCACTGGCTTTTCATTTAATTTCCTCTCGTCTGTTAAATCTCACTGCCAGCACAGAAGAACAGAAAACCAACAGACTCTCTTCACTCTACACAATATCCTTTCAAAATAACTAACTGAAAAGCTAACTAAGGAAGCACAATTCGCTTCTGTATTCCCATCCCACGACCGAAACCCACTATTTTAATTTCAACTATAGTTCCATCGCACTAAGACTAAGAAGACTATGGCCATACCATACTAACTAAGCATGCCTTCTATAATTTAATTGTATAGGTACATATATTTTATCTGGGAAATGCTATTTGCACCTTGAACACTACTGAGATTATGTACGTAATAAGGAACACTGGTAGGGAATGAAATACATTTACCTTGAATCTTCTGTTTCTTTACTGTTACTCAACCACAACTGACAACCACACACAAACACACAACAGCCACAATATGTAATAATAGACTAGATGTGGCAGGAAATTAAATTATTTTACTTTTCCTGTGACTTATCCCTTCCGTTTGTCATTCTAGGCATTCGTTAATTATCTCCTCTATTCTGCAGTATCTACATCTGTAACTTTAGTACCATGTTATTGTATATTTTATTTTATTCACGTATCGAAAGAATCTCATGTTACCCCAAACTGTTCAATCCATGTCGTATTATGTATACATACAAATAATATAACATAACTAACATAACTCCAAGTTAGTGGTGATATATGTAATTATAATTATTTATATCTGTCTATCTAATTTAATACTACATTTAAAAAATGTATCTGTCTCATTGTAAGTTCCTTCCACTTAGCATATTGCTGAGCCATGAGCAATACCATTACTACATGACAGAACATAATTCTATAATTCCGTTTCAAACATTTAGTAAATGCACTTACCCTATGCATACAGACAGGGAATGACAAATACTATATTTTATGAATACATAGAACCGAATGCAAAGGCAAATAGAAAGTGGAGTCAAAAGACTGGCACTGACAGACAGTGGCTATAAGATAACATGTACTTATGTCATGAATTTTCAATTGAATTCATTTCTGTAATACACGTTTCCATTCTGTCAAAGTTCTACAGATAGAACGGTAATCGAAGATTAAGTGTGTCGTGGTATACTTACTTCTCAAGCGTCAGACAAACCACTAAGGACTGCGTCCGTTCATATCAACCCAAACATACGGTCTCAGCTGAAATAAGTACTAAACTTTCATCTAAATTTCACTACTTGAGTTGACACTCATTTCTAGACCAAATACAGAATTTCCAAGAAGTATGCCCCTAAATTGATAGACCCAGCAGTCAGTAATGTTACATGAGATGATGAGAGTATCCCAGTAATACCTTATAATAATATGAGCAAGGTAAGTGGTACACTCGGATGAATGTAGTAGGTGTTCATATTTTATGAGATCACAATAAATTATTGCCTTGTCAGGCAATTCAGTCGTTAGCTACCTTTTCGCCTTCACTTTGTACATAATGTGTAGCAATACACAGCGCACGAATAACTACAACAAAAAGTTTCCCCAGGATTAAATGACAGTCTCATCATTATAGTGACGAATGTTTACTCAGTAGAGCTGGGACCCGAAAAATTTTCAAAAACTTAAAACTTACACATCATCATTAGCCAAACTAAATTACTCCAACTCATCCAGAGTCAACTTGGCAAGTAAATAGATAACGTATTTAGCAATCTGCAATGCAAAACTCAACTATGCAGATACCAGCTAAACGTGTCAGAGCACACATTTTAGGTTTTATTTTAAATAAGGATGCATTGGCTATAATTAGTAATTACTTATAATTTTCAGCATTTAAGATTAACAGTATTGTAATGACGATGCAAGTAAGAAAACCTAAAACCGTAAGAAATCCATTTATTAGAATGCTCATCCGTGTTTGGACATAAAACGTACACATTAGAAGGAGCTAGTAGAATTAGTAGACAGAGTGCTCTGTGCATTTATTTTGGAGATGTAGGCAAAAGTGCCCACCTCTACTCCAAATTCTATAATACCAAAGTTGAAGGATAGGTACATACTGCTTACTTCTAGCTATGTACAGAACGGTCCATGCACGGCAAATGCATACACGATTTAGGTGCTTTCATTTTATAATAGTGTAAGTGTGTGTAGTTATACTACATAGTATTGCCTCTGTTGTCTTTCCACGGAAGGAAACGCAGTTTCGGTTAGTTGACGGTGAAAGAGTTATTTGTCATTCACCTAAATTGTGGTTAATCAGTGATCCACCCAACAGTACAAATAAACTCACACGTTCCAAGTGTGCCAGCTCACCCATTAAGAGCTCCTCCATAATCGGAGGAGAGGTGCCCTTCTAAATTGATTAGTATCTAAATTAGTGCACTAATAATATGTAGCTTTTCCGCTTAAATATTATGTTCATGTTCACCTGTCTTATGGATTTTTCATGTTCCACGCACCACGGGAATTGAAGCTCGAGTTTACCACCCAAACAAACCTAAATAACACCCCAGACCACTAATCAACCAGGACATTAGGTATGCTTACTGGTTTTACCTTCATGAAGGTATAATCTATCCTGCCAGTAATGTTCCCTGGTATTTAAATGGCTATACTATAGCAAAGATGTACAGAACAATACTATGTTAAAATAATATGCAATTAACGCAATAATTAATTAGTCGAATTAATATGCGTCATACTCAAGTACGATGCGATTTTTTATGATTTCACTTTTGCAAATGCAGCACGGAAATAATATTATGGTATACGCAATGTTGCATAAAATGCTTATAATGTTTGTAATTATTATTATATAAATAACGAACGAATCCTAATAAGCGACCGCGAAAATAGTTTGGGCCTCGCTCGTATAATTTCAGTGCAGCCCCAAAGGCCATATCTTTAACTATTACAAGATGACTCTATTAAACGATGGGGATTATAAAGATATTATCTACTCCCATCTCAAAATGTCAATGAATTGGCTGCCGGTAGCATAGGAAATAGGGACCGAATAGGCCTTATTAGAACTTCATTTTATTATCTGTAGAGGATTTACTATAATTTTTTTAGCCAATTTTATTGTGAACAATTTTATATAATTCTGGATGCCTAATGCCTGCATTGATTTTTGAACACAACAAATTATCATAAGTAGCAAAAATTTACTTTACACCAAAATATGTGGCCACAAATATAAAGGAATCAAATTGACAATGCATGTAGAATTACTTTTATCCATTATGAATAACATTCATATTTTAATAATAATGATCTTAGTGTAGGTATACACTGATTGTTCAGAAAGCAAATAGATTTGGGATGGAAATAAATGTTTTATAATCAGTATCTTTTTGTTAAGACTACTTTATATGGCTGTGGGAAAAGGACGAAACTAACTATGGGTTCTGTTGACGGATTCGGATTGGCCGGATCTACCACAACGTGAAATTTTTGAAAAAAGGAGGTGGTGAAAATAAAGAGTTCATTTCTGCCAAGACTTTCTCCAAGACAAACTCGTTTGCCACTTCCAAACGGCATGAAGGCTTCATGTTTCACGATTGTCTTCCCATCGGACGCTATGAATCTCTCTGGTCTAAAAGTTTCTGGATCCCCCCAGTATTCCTTATCATAGTGAGCGCTGTATAAATTCATGAGGATCATTGTGTCTTTCGGAATATGGTATCCATGAAATTCAACATCTTTGAGCGAGCTGTGAAAAAGTGCCAAAGGAGCCAGGGATGATAGTCTGAGTGTTTCTAAAATCACCGCCTGAGTGTAAATCATGTTGGGTTCATCAGATAAAGAGGGGAGTCGTCCTTTGCCCACAACTTCGTCAATCTCTTCATGAAGCTTATTTTGAATTGTTTGATCAAAGGGAAAGGTAGAGGACACACCAGGTGATCGTTGTGCTTGTGGTCTCCGAACCGGCGAAAAATAAATCAAGAATGCAGGTGAGCATACTTATTTCTCCCGCATCCTTGTAGAAACTCGAGTTTGGATCCGTCGTTTTATTAATTTCTTCTAGATACGCATCAATGTAGTCTCGACGAATCCCTTCTTCGTACGTTTTCTTGTGTTCATTTATCGGGGCTCGCAGAACCCACATCCTTGTAGAAACTCGAGTTTGGATCCGTCGTTTTATTAATTTCTTCTAGATACGCATCAATGTAGTCTCGACGAATCCCTTCTTCGTACGTTTTCTTGTGTTCATTTATCGGGGCCCGCAGAAAGTCTAACACCGGCTCCAAGTCCTTCATCATGTTTTCAAATCCAGACAATTTGGGGAAAGTTTTTGTTATCCAAGGTAAAAACATACCCAAAGCACTTAATCCATTATTCTCTTCCATGTTTTGTGTGAATCTTTTGAGGAGATGATTGAATTGCTCATCATCCCGTCGGAATCGTTCTCCCGTCATCAGACTCCATAATGCATTTAAAATAGACGCGTTAAAAAGATGCTGAGTTGCCACAGGATGTCCCAAGTCCTTCTCCAGATCTCCCATTAAATCTAACACTTCTTCTTGAAGAAGAGATTCGATTGACTTTTTTGCGTAGCCGAGGTCCTTAAGGTGCCGAATAGTGAAGCGTCTTTGTTCTGACCATTGCTGCCCGTCTGAGAACAGAAGACCTCGGCGAGTTCCTCCACTTCTTATTCGAAAAGGCTCCAAGTCAGGACGTCCCGAAAGACTCAATTCCCCAAGAGCTTCTTTAAGTAACTTGTAGTCGCTGATAGCCACTGTTGGAAAACTACCAAAATCCACAGCAACTATTGGGCCGTATTTCTCTTTTAAACGACCTGACAGAGTTTTATGTGGAGCCCTTCCCAGAAATAGAAGATGTCCTAATACTGGCATGCCCCATGGCCCCGGTGGATAATTTTTCGGTCGCTTTTGCGAAACTAAATAAATCACTATACAAACAAGCACAACAGCACTCAAGACCAAAATCCCCAACATGATCACGTATTGTGGTTATTTTTTTTAATTAAATCCAATAAATATCAACTACAGATTGATTATTGATTGCCATAAACTCTTTTGCACATTAAGGTCTATCACTCTCTAAATAAGAAGAATGTTGAGAGAGATCTGAGTGGTAACTGGCAACTGACTTAAAGTTAATACTGTCGTTAATATATAGGATTTCTGCGTCACACAGTCACACACAAGTCATACTTAAGTGTATACAAATCTCGGTTCTGTCAAAAAACTTTATATCAGCAGGAATTATTTACTATTGGACTGAGGGGCTAATATTATGTTGTCGAGTCCGAGCAGCGCCGTCTGTATTGTATGTAGCTTATGTTAGTACCGCACAGAAGGTATAAAGGTATAAGTGTATTATCCTACTAAATAAAAATATTTCTGAAATGAGATAATAAATGTACATATATTTGTACGAGCCCGTAACCCAAGGGTACCCGTTAATAAAACAGGCATCCATGTGGGCAAGCCCACACAAAAAGTATCTAATTGTATGTAGCTTATGTTAGTACCGCACGGAAGGTATAAAGGTATAAGTATAAGGTATTATAAGTACCGCAGAACCGACTGACTTTGGCTGGAAGACAACAAGCTTAACAAATAATACACAGGACTGAGACGACCATCGACATAGCAAATATTCTCAGTAATAGAGTAAGTGACAATGAATAACTGAATAACTAATTATGAGGATTGAAGATTCAAGGCCTTTAGTACTTCCTAAGTGTATTCTCTACTCTCTACTGAATTACATATTCGCATTCATTGTAACTAAACGTACCTATAATATAGATAAGTATGATACATACGTACTGCATGTAATGTTGTGCTCTTCTTCTATGTTTATGACATGCGGGCATGCCTCTTCTGGAATTTACATTACTACTGTCTGTTCTGTTTGAGTATTATTTAAAGTGACTTCTATACAATTTTTGATAACTAATCAATAATACTCTATTCTCGTTCGTTGAGGTGGTTTAAAAGAAAAACATAGTCGAGTCGACTGACTGTTTTTCTGATACAATACACTATATAATTATACGATGCTGTGCTATTACGCATGCACACACATTCAGAACACATGGACTTTGAAAAATGGTCCTAAATTATATTGGTCGATGACTATTTCTTGAAAAATATAATTTTACCACAGCATATGCAGCCATGCAGCACATAATATAATAATAAAATTAGGAAATGCTAGTTACCTTACTTACAATTGCTGTAATGTATAAATAAATATATTATAGCTAATACCATTTACTTACATGCTTTTACTAAAGTGCTTAACTGCTGTCTCAAACCAGTTGATAATATACTACTAAGCATGAGATGATAATATAAGTTTACCAAATAAAAATAAGGAAAAGGGTTAGTAAAAATGGAAAGGTCACTTAGCTTCTGTCTCCCCACTAGTATGTCCATAATGTTCATATTCAATGTGATTAACAAACAGAAAATGTCAGAAGAAATTAGTAATATTATTGGTATCTCGTACTCGACAAAACAACGGGCCATGAGTCCATGAGTAAGCTCGAAAGTTATTTTGTGTTTACATGTTTAGTAAATTTTGTTTTATTCAGTAATTTACTTCTTTAAAACCTCTGGAATCTATGAAATATGCATTGCAGAAATTCTAGGTCCATGATTATATTGCTGTTTGAAACGGGTGGGTATTTTCGGGGCTTCATAAGAACTA
>JABASH010000038.1:0-74661 GCA_019776445.1 Tomocerus maximus
TAATGCAACTGTATTCTTCAGAGAACACAATTGGGAAAAGATTGGAAGAGGCCAATGAAAACTGGAAGAGAGGTCTGGAAGCGAGGAAAAAACTGGACAGCCGAAAACTAATCGACTATGATAATATTTGGAATTATAAAAAAGGCATTTCAATCTGGGACTTTTTCTATCCTAATTTTGATTGCCCTTACACAGTTGAGCGAATTGGTCAATCTGGAGACGGAGGAAAATGGATATGTGGGTTTAGTCATTTGGCAAAGAAATTGGAGCCGTGTGTTGTGTACTCTTATGGAATTAGCTCAGATTCCAGTTTTGAAGATGAAATAGTGGCCCGTACAAACTGTTCGGTGTACATGTTTGATCATACAATAAACATCAGCAAAGTAAAATTACCAAAACTCCATCCTAGCAGAGTTTTCATTGAAAAAGTTGGTTTAGGAGTGACAGATTCACGCAAACTCAGATCTATTTTGTCAACTATGAAAAAATATGGACATGATTTTATAGATATTTTAAAGGTTGATGTGGAAGCAGCCGAATTTGCAGTTTTTGATAATTTCAAAAATGACTTTCCTGATGTCCTCCCTTTCGGTCAGGTGTCAGTGGAAATACACCTTCCAGTAAAATTGAATAATACTTCTTTTGAAAAATATAAGTCTTGGTTAACTAATTTAGAAGATATGGGTCTCAGGGCTTTCAGAAACGAGTTTAACTTTGTCGCTTTAACAAGATTTGAACCTCATTACCCCACTTTGTGTGAATATTCATTTATAAATGTAAAAAATCCCAATAATTATTTATTGCATGGATAAATTTTGCATATTATATTATTATCTATAATACGTAGAACCAACAAATAAGAGACCAAAATTTTAAACAAAATAAGAGATAATCAGCTGGTAATGATCAGAACCTTGATTTTTCAAAAACCATAATTTTAAAGCGTACTCTTCATTCGTAATTTGTACTGCTTCAATGAATTGAAAGGCTTTTGTTCTTCCATTTTCATCAAATACAAAAAAGACTCTAAACCACAATTTTTATTCTCTGGTTTTTGTTACATGTAAATACCTTTTTCTCAGTAAAATAAATGGATTTATGTAGGTACTTATACAATCATGCATGTAGAGAATTTAGCTTACATTCACATCCTTACCACTTCGACCACTTGCTACTTTTTAAGGTCAAGAACATGCCTAATATAAAATGCGAGACAAAAACTACAATCATTACAATTCAACCGAGCTGGGTTTCTTTTCTTTGCATTATTGATTATAAAACTCAAAACTGGCATCATGGGCAAAACACTATGCAATATGCAATAAACTCTATCAAATAAGGTTTCCTGTACCTACTTTGCATTGCACTCAAACCTTAAACAAAATTGAGAATCATCTACAAACTAAACTACCTATTGTAAATCCATCATTTTATTCAAAGACATTTAAAATAATGAAAATTGTTTTCCAAAAGAAGTTCTTAGGAAGGAGTCATGAATTTAATGCAGTTAACTTGCCATTTCCATTTTTAAAGGAAGTAAACGCACATTGACCATGGGCACGAATTACCATAAAAAAGCAGTCATAATAATCATGGGCATGGCTAAGTCCATTTCAATAAGGCTAAAAGAATTATACGTTATGCGTTACTATTCTGTATTCTATTATAAAGTTACTAATAAATCAAAGTGTGTCATTTGAAAGACTTTACGACTCAAAGTAATAAAATTGAATTCACTTGCTGTTATTTGCAGTTATAAATAGATATTATTGGTTTGGTACTCATAGATTTCTGTGCTTACATCATTATTTTCAAATCAGAAGAATTTTTCAGGATTTGTTTTTTACACACTATACATGCACGATGCACGGATCTGTGCTTTAAAATGTTGATTCCGGGGTACATTAATACAGAAAGCTGAAGGCACAGAAGACACTGACTTTGATAATCGCAGATACCTAAAGCGCCAGCTTTGATGGTGGCTTCGTGTGAGCGCAAAACGATGACTAAAACGAAACAATAATGTGGAACTGGAAAAACTGAATTTTATTGCACATAAAAACGGGTAAGTCCATTTTTGAGGAAGGTTTTACTTCATAAAGGTAGCTTAATAATCCTCTTTTAGCTTTTGTCAAAATGTCAGTTTGTTCCAGTTTTATTTATTTTCAAAATTTTGGGTTCATTCGTGTTGACATTTTATTTTAATGTCATTGAAATGTAAGAGGAATAATTTCGTGTGTAGTACCTATTGGGAAATTGAATCGTCAGTGTTCAAACACTAAATGGTTCAAGACAGATAACGGGTGGGATTCGTAATATAGTATTGACTGTCTCAAATCTGTTTTGGAATTTCGAAATTCTATGTATTTTGTTTAGCTGTCAGCTGTCAGCTTGTACCTATTTTCAGTGGCTTAAACTGATTCCACAGTATTTTAATTATGCATCTCCCTGTCTGTCAAGTGTTAACCGGTTCACAATATCACAAATTGTTGATTATGAAATTATGAACTGCAGGAGAGGAAGAAAATGTGTATTTTATTTTAGCTTGGGAATATTGACTTGTGACTTGAATGGTATAGTATCTAGATATGATTTTATTTTTGTATTTTATTTGTATGTCTACAGATTGAAAGTGGTGTGGACGCTGATTCAATATGTTGGTGTTGCTGTGTGAAAGTTGTCAAATTCGGGTACCGGCTTATGATGCATGGGTCCACCATTTACTAAGCGACCAGCATCAATTAAGTTCGCTAATTAAGAGGCGTTTGCAAACTAAGAATATGGAAGATATACATGCAAAGGGTGTACTTGCAGTTATCTCAGACGGACTTACCTTAGATGCCAGTATGGTCGCTTGGCATGTTTCAAACTTCGGTTTGCTGTGTGATTTATATTATGGACCCAGTCAAAAATGTGTGTTTTTCCATTTGGACTCCATGTAAGTGGATTTTGAATAAGATTCCAGTATAGAAAATGGATTATTTGTTCATTTAATGTGGTGATTAAAAATTATTTTGAAATAATAGGGATTGTAACGAAGCGGCTCAAGCTGGTACAACGGCAATAAACAACAACTCAGTTACAGTTGAGTGGGTATCGGCAGTTCCTGTTGCAGACTGTAAGTATAACCCCAGCCTCATGAAATGTTTTACCGGTACATTTACCAAATTCAGAAAATCTTTGATTATGCCGTCATTTTTTAGGGGAGCGTTTGTTCGGTATAGTGCGAAGGACAAACCCTAGTAAAAATTTTGAGAGTAAAATTTTTCTCCCTCCTCAGTATTACGGGTTTTTGGAAACTATATTTCACCAAGAAACTATTTCTCAAGAAGAACGTATGCGGCGTCATGTGGCAATTAACGATATTGCTAACATCATCCAAGCGGAATACACGCAGGCTACTTTCCACCCTTATGGATCTTACGTAACTGGCTTAGGAAATGCAGATTCTTCCTTAAATATTTTTGTTGGAAACTTACAAATAGGTAATGAAAATAAAATTGCTATTTAGCTATTTACAATTTTACTTGCCAATACACTACATTATACCAATACACACCAATACGATAATATAACTAACTTAATGTTACATTTACATTTCATTAATTCTATTTTTTACAGTGGTCCCAAATTCATTTGGTGATGAAATCTCGGGTAGAAATAATTCGATTGCGTCAAGAATTACACTTGAAGATATATGTCGCTATTTAGCCACCCTTCCTGCTTCTAAGAAAAATGTGTGCAATGGAGTAACGATAATTTGTGCACCAGATAATCAGAAATTTATACAGTTCATGCATCGTCCAACAAATCTATGGGGCAATATCTATGTTAGAAATCCACTTCCTGTACAACGTTCCAAACTAATCTCGTTTTACATGACTCTGGACGAAAGAGTCCGACCTTTTCTTCAATTGGTACGTTACTGGGGTCGATTTCATGGTCTCACATCTGGAATGCCGGGTATAAGGAAATCTACTGTCATGCGAAACTATGCCCTAATGTTGTTAGCCATAGTTTTCCTGGAAAATGTACAAATAATCCCAACCGTGCAATCTCTTCAACTACTTCAGAAAGATGAAAGAGAATCGTGCCCAGTCGGTCCTTGGGAAGGTTCTTTTTGTGAAGACAAAGAACAAGTTCTTGCATATATGGCAATGACCAAGGACGATAATGTTGCTCCTAAGAACGAAAATCCTAACGAACCATTAGCGAACAAAGTCGTAAACTTAGCTCATGAGTTCTTCAATCGCTTAGCTTTGTTGGAGCCCAACTCTCTAATCGTGTGTACACTGTTGGGGAAATTCAAGCCAAAATATCAATTCTACGGAGAAGGCTTGCAAGAATTACCTGAAGGTCTTGAACGTTACAAATATGCATTGGATTCCGGTGCATTCAGACCCATATGTTTCCCTCCAGTCAAAAATAAAAATGACAAACAGTTTTTGTCTATGGTAGTACAAGATCCCTTTGAATTGACAGCAAATGTTACCGAACACCTATCACCCGACTTTTTAGTGAAATTCCGTATAATATGCAGTACAACAGCTCTGGCTTTCCAGAAGTTAATTACAACTCCTGACAGTGTTAACAACTTGGCAACAGCTGTTAAAGATCTTTTTACTCCTGTTCCAGCTGTAGAAATAAACAACGGAACATTGAAATACGTTATCGGAGAATTGATGTGCAAGAGACGAGAAATAAATCAAAAACTTCAGGAGAAGTCAAACGGATATGCTCCCGAAACTGGTGGCGAAAAAGTTCCCACCTTTCAGAAAAATGCTCCAAATCCAAGATACGATAGTTATTATGGCATGAAACCTGCCATTTTTCCTAACGCTTCAATGTCCCCTAAGCCTACCACCAAGCCTGTCAATAGCAAACCCAAACCCCTTATGAGTATCCAGCCTTTCCCAGAAAATCAGAACATTCCAGGAAATTATGTTCCACCCCTGATACCGGCAGGAAATCTTAGCACGAGTTACCCGACTTTGGGTGGTGATTATACCCGAAGAGAAGTCCTACCAGTTCCTTCGCCATCCGATTTTCAATTGAACACAAATTACCAGCCAGCGGCAAACCCATCGCCAATTCAAAGTGATTACACTCCTCCTCCTCCTGTACCAATTGTTATGGATAGCAAAGATTCCATCGTCAAAATTAGTATGGACTCTCTTTTCGAATCAATTTTCAGTGAATCATTCTTCAATCTTAACCGCGTTGCTGAAGAGGGTCTAATGGAGTCTAAAAAGAAAACGCTGTGGCTGTTATGTTTCTCTGAACTGATTCTTTCTGTTTGGCACAAATGTTTTAAGTTGAATGATGTTCTTATCAAAGAAAATGAATCAGAATGCTATGTGAAGCACACTTTTCCGAATGATATTTTTGAACTGATGGACCTTAGTAGCATAGATACTGCAGAACCTGAACGGAAAAAGCGTCGTAATAGTCAAGCGGAAGATGTAGAAGATGGGGAGATAAATGAAGTAGATTTTGATAGGTTGTGGAGGAAAATCAATAAAATCCCTGCGTATCCGAACGTCTTTGCTACCACTTTTGAGTGTTTTGTCAACAAACCATTCTTTAATGGCCGCCAAGAAATTGCAAGGTGGATGGCAGGGAAAGATGACAGACATCCTCTTCAGAGGGAAGAAGACATTACCAAAAAGGTTCTAATTCGTTGCATTGCAGCCGACTTATCAACGAATATCACAATTAAATGCTCCGTTGATTGTGACATGAGCAAAATGTACGATCAAATTGAATTGACTATTCACGAGTCCTTTGAAAAGTCCAAGATGAGTGTCGAAGAAAGTTTCTTTCAGAAATTTTTCTCACTGCTAATCCCCGAATATGCCATTTACAGACTTTGCCAGCTCTTAGAAATTCCCAATCGCTGGCAGATGGTTAATTTTAACAAATGAGACTTAAATATTACGAAAAAGTAAATGTGTCATGTAAGTAAAGTTCTTAATTTAGTTTAACCAACGATCTTTCGCTTTCGAAACAAGATTTTTCAAACTACATAACTTCAGTTGTGCACTTTATTTTATAGTATTGTAGTGTGTGTAGTAGTTTGTGTGAACTTCAATTTGAATAGATTTGGCACGTGAAACATGATTTTGTCTATAGATTCTTTTCCCGTGTTCTCTTTAACATTTGTATGTATTCTTTTTTCAACCTTTATTAATTAATTTTATCTATATGATTCTGAATTGTGAAGCCATGAAAGTGCTCATGTTCGCTTGGATAACAAACATATATTGTGCATGCAGTAGAAAAGAAAGTATATCACGGGAAAGTATATAATTTACTTTGTAAGCCATGCTCTGCACTGGTAATTGTTGGTACCTATATTTTAATGTAAGTAGTGTAAGTAAAGCTCTTTAATTTGTTGATACTTTTGATAACGTTATGCAATTGGTTACTAATAATTATTAATTACTATTTGTACAAAATAAATATTTAATGTGGTAGAGAAAATGTCTAGTTAGTGGTTACGTACATTTGTTTATACTTAGACTCACTTCGTTTTGGGTATGATTTAATTGACATCCTTACATGAAAGAGTGTATATAATTATTTATTACTTTTAATGTATGGTAATTAGCGCTACTGTCAGATGGGGCCTTACTTTTAAATTAATAGACGATTTAATTGTAATACTCATATACTGCAAGGGCAATGTACTGAGTACGGTACGGATTGATTTAAAATCATATATAAAGTTTAGATTGAGATAATAAAATTAAATTAGTTTTCAGTTTAGCACGCTCTAGTTTTCAGTCTATTCGAATAACAGCCCATAATGGCAGTAAATGCCCTTCAGATCAACTAATTCCTATGTATAGAATGAGTGAAATCGGAAATAAATGAATCAGTTAATTCAGAGAAAAAAGGAATTTTTGGATGATTACATTTTATTGGTAATTAGAATCATCATATCATCATCAGTCGTCTTTATGTCATTATGTAACATAGTAAATCTGTGTCGAAAAATCGACAGTATACATTATAATTCTTTATAATATTTAATTTAGGACAGTAAATAGGAGAAAAAAGCTTAAATCACAAACAAAAAGATATAGCAAACCAGCAGAAGCGCACAAAAATTATATAATTCTATATCTATACTCTATGTTAATCGATAATAATTATTCTATTTGGGTACGCGATGCGTTAATAACCTAATTTCATAAATCTACCTGTTTATTGCGAAGGCAAGGTAATCCCGCCCCTCCTTGATAATAACCACGCAGCTCTCATCTAATAAATTATTGATTTTGTAGATCTTTTATATTTTACCGTCTTATTTGTTACATCTAATAATCTAGACCAAAAAAACAAAAATCTAAGAGAAAAGTGACAAGAAGTGTAGTAATAAAATACAATCGTCAGTATAGATTGAGCTTGACTTGAGCTGACTTAAATAAATAAAAAAATTAGTTGAAAAAATAGCTACACCATGAAAAAACTGACAGATACAACAGTAGAAGTACAAGAAGTAAATTTCAAACTAGTCATCATAAACTTCACATATTTCAATAGCATCTCCATCGATTTCGTTACCGTCATCGTCTACAACTATAAATTTACCATCAGAATTTTCCCCGTTTTCCATCCACACAACTGTCGTGTCCCTTTCTGGATCATTACTAGTGGAAATGATCTCTGTTTCAGTTTTCCGAAATGAAGACTTTGATTTACCCCGTTTATCATTAATTTTAGAGTCTATTGCATTAATTTCTTCTAGCTCATCTTCGAATACGTGATATACTTCGGCAGGAGGATCATTTGAGTCAACAGGACATGAAGCTGCAGAGGAAGAACTATTCTTATTGTTACTTCCATATTTTTCATTAATTTCAGCCAGAGTCGTACACTTGTTTGGTATATACGTACGCATGTACTTTTTATTTTTGCTTTTGACTAAGTTATTTCCATCCTCCAGCAATTCCCTTCGAAGTAAGGAGTCAATAGAGTCCGAATCCGATCCATCTGAACCTTCACCACCGTCTTCTTCCTTGGAATTATCTTTCCAGTGCACTTTCATATGTTTTTTTAAGTCCGAAGAGAGGATAAACGCTCTGCCACAAGTGGAACATTTATGTGGTCTCTCGCCTGTGTGAACTTTCTTTCTAAAAATTTTACAATAATAAAATTAATGTCAAAGTTCAAAAACTATATATTATGTTTCTTATATGTTTAGTTTCAAGAAATGCAATACGAATGCTGTAAATATACCTGTGATATGTCAGGGATACAAGCTCATGGAAAGGCATCATACAAATATCACAACTATAGGGCATTTCTCCAGTATGTATTCGCTCATGTCTTTTCAGCAGGGAAGAATAGTTATATGCTTTGTCACAATGGGCACATTTGAATTTCCTGTCGACCGCATGAGCTCTTTGGTGAAGGATTAAGGATGATTCTTTGACAAATTGTTTGCCACATGTTTTGCATCTAAATATAAATCAATTAAATATTTTTAATAAGATGACACTTTTAATCATATATAAGAATATCAAATATATAGCACATAAAAATTCAAAAATATGCTATTAATTGGATTGAGTCAATTTTAATTACGTACTGTAAGTTGTTTTTGTCTTTATGGGTTTGCATATGTTTCTTGAGGTTTGAGATCTGAATAAATCCACGATTGCAGAAAATACAAACATAAGGACGCTCCCCAGTGTGTATTCTTTCGTGTTCTTTTCTATTACTATGAGTAGCAAATCCACGGCCACAAAACTGACATTTGTAAGGTCTCTCATTGGTATGACTTTTTTGGATGTGAAGTAGCATATCTTCTGAATTTAAGAATTCTTCGTGACATATATCGCACTTGTTTTGAGATGACAATGATTGAGGATCTGCTTGCACTGTTGCGGGGAGAATAGGTACAGGAACTTTAGTTACGGGTAGAGGTTGATTCACAACTTGCGCTTCTAAAACTGGAACGGATTTCTTGTTAAAACTCTGTCGGCTTCGCTTAGGATTGATGGGGATTCCACCTTCGTCTACAGAAAATGGACGCTTAAAATTCGTCTTCATATCTAACTGTCTTTCGATTGTGTTTTCAATTAAATCTTTAGTATCTGAAATTAAAATCAACAGAGTATTTGTTTAATTTCATTATGCCTATGTGATGTGCTATTATGCTAAGCGTTAAATAAAGGAATTAACATACCGACACCCAGTTCATCACTTTCACTTTCTTCCCTGTAAGCGTATGTATGCATAAACTCAATGTTGGAAATGATTGTCTTCATCTCTTCTATTTTTTCTTCCTCCCAATGGCTCCAAAACTGCCACGCACCACCCTGATAATTGCGAGCCACAGGCTTCAGATCATGTTCTTCCCCCTCATGTTTTCTTAAAGTCTTCATATCGAAAAAACGCTCGTTACAAATGGGACAAGTTTGTACTGCATGTCGCTTTTCGTAGTGTTCACGAAGTGGTTCCTCTCCTTTGAACAGCTTTCCACAGTCGCAGCACTCGTACGGTACATTTGCCAGTTCTTTCGTAATATCTTTAATTTTTCTAGAATACTCCTTGGTAAACGGAGCGAATTTAAATCGCTTATAAAAATGATTTGGCACCATGTAATCGAACGGCTTGTCAATGTCGGGATAGTACCTGAAATTAAAAAAGTAAATCTGTAATCCACTAATCCACTCCCTCCTTATCCAACATTCCACAAGCAATTTACCAAAATCTACATGTACGAAAGTCAACAGTAGCAAAAGTAGTAATACTGATAAGAATCAGGATAAGAAATAATTATTTACCAGCGGCAATAATATAAACTGAAACAAAATTATTCTGTAACTTACAAGCTATGATGATGTTCCATATCGTACTTATGAATCTTTTCATGTCTTAGCCGCAAAAACCGGGCGAAAAACGTTCTGTGACAGAATCTACATTTTTCTAAGACTGTGTTATGCTTGTGCTCGTCCACCATATGTTTCTTTAATGCCGGCTTATCAAGAAACCAATCATAGCATAGGACGCAAATGCATGTCACTGTAAAGAAAAAAATAATCAAGATTCAATTGGCAATAGGTCAAAGTACCTGCCTTCACCTAAGTATTGTTTCAAATTCAAATACAGAAATATATTATTAATTATAAAATCATAATAAATTATAATTACTTGATTCATCCTGTCGGGCATTGAATGCCCTAAGAAGCTCGTCATCTTCGTCCAGTCCATCGTGTAAATACGTAGGAACTAATGGGACACGAAACGGTTTATTTCTGCTTTCTATCACTTTCTTCATAGCGTTGATATCAAGAAGCATTCTTTTATCACCCGGTTTAACTGTCCATTGTTTCTGATCGCCCTCTAAATCTGTAGAATTTACAGCGAATTTTTTCTCCGTTTCTTCATTTATTTCATGATTCTCATCCAAGACATCACCAACTTCAGCAGGTTTGCCAAACAGCTCGTTTTTATTATTTTCTTTATCTTCACAGGCTGACTCTGGTCGGTCTACAATTTCCATTGGTCCATCTTTGTCAATTTCAGCTGGCTTTGGTAAAGTAGGTTCAGGAGTAGGTGCCGACTCTGAAATATTTTGGGGTTCAGATCCTGAAGCATTGGGAGTTTCCAGTTCTGAAACATTTGGCGTTTCCAATTCTGAAACATTTGGGGTTTTCAGTTCTGAAACATTTTGAGTTTCTAATTCTGGAGGAGTTTGGATTTCCAGATGTGTCAGATTTTGTGTTTTCAGTTCAGAATGGTTCTTCTGCGTCTCGATTTCGGGATCGATTTGTGTGTCTTGTTCATGATAATTAGGAGATTGATTCTGCTCCTGCCTCGATGGTGGTGGTGAAAATGACTGTTGAGTTGAAATAATGTCTTTATCCATTATAGGTTTGATTGTTGTTGGATTAACTTGTAGACTTTCTTGTATTTGCAATGGCATTGCTATAGGAGGTGACTCTTCCATGTCAATTTCATCGAAGAGATCCCTCCGTTCATTTTCTAGGCCATCATTCTCAGTTTCGAAATTGAACACCATATTTTGGAGTTGGACTCCATTTTGGAGATGGTCAGCATTTTTAAACTCATTTTCTACCTCTAACTGTTGCTGAAGTTTAAGTTCATCTTCAATTTGAGCAATTTCTGCCAACCGATTCTCATGTGTCATACTTCCAAAAGATTCTAAATACATGATATCAAGATTGGTTTGGAGACTATCATCTCCGTACTCGTTTCCAGGCGGTTGTATTAACTCCATAGTGGGGTTGACAAAAACAGGTCCTGTTGGTGAGGGCATCATCATCATAGAGTCGTCCAATTGCAAATCTAAAGACGCGTCCGTATCAGGTTGCATTGGAGGAGCACAAGTCTCGTTCTCTACCAGGTTCAAGGAAACATCAGAACAAACCCTAGTAGCTGACCCCATCTGCAATAAAATAAATTAGAAACCCAAAATTCTGGAATTAAAATTTCGAAAATCACGAAAAACAGGAACTCACCCATATTGCTTTAAATACCCAGCTCATTGTCTTTTAAATTGAAAAACTAGCACACTTTGTTTTGCGAACAACAAAGATCTAAAAACGCAACGACGCCTACCGCATTTCGTTGGTATCTCACACTGGAATAATTCTCCAGGTCAGTAAATTACACTCATTGTCGTCTAGTTCTAATTTACTACTACGTTTCGTCTAAATCAGATTTAAGTGCCCTTTTACCATTACCCAAACGAATACATACAGTATACAGTGTAAGTGGATAGTAGGCCTTAGACTTACTCAACCGAGACCGAGCAACTATCCTTTGGAAGTCAACTTAAATTGGTAATAACAAATGGTGATAAGTTGCTTACCCAATTAGAGACAAACGCCATGTACTAGCGAAAGCTCGTAACAATTGCCTGATTAGTGTAGCATGAAAACTAGTTCAAGTCATGAATTAAGGTAAAAACAACTGAAAATTGTGTGTAAAATCAAGACAAATTGAGGAATAATTCGTAGGTGATGAGAAAGGCGCTTCTATGCGCCAGAACCTTAACTCTTCCCCATTGAAAACAAAGTAAAGTATGGATTTTGTCCACCCGAGAACTGAACTGAACAGCTCTCTCTGTACCCAAGTCCTGAATTCAACTTAAACTATACTTACTACGTGGATGTATGCATGTAGGCACGTAATACTTGAGTGTATGTATGTGCTATGTTACGTCGTCCCTTATGTGCAATAGTACATATACACAGAGATACACAGTCGGAAGGTGTAGGTACCTTGTGTGTGTGGATTGTACAGAACAGAGTTACTCTAAACTGCGTGCGTAAGTGAACATATTTTATATTTGTGTATATAAAGTTATAGAGTGCACACTTATGTATAACACAAGGAATCACCACCTAAATACAACCAATCCTTGTATGCAGAAATTATCATTTCACTACCGTAAATAACTCTGAAATTATCACTTACCATATTGCAGGCGATGTCCGGGGATCTTTATAATTACCTAGGACTGTATATTCACTTATTTGACACTTAATCTTCAGAAAACTATCATTTTTATCTACATCAGGGCGTAAAAATTAAGTTCATGTCGCTTCTTCGCTAATACTTTGTTCACTCAACTGCTCGTTATGCGTTCTATTTGAATGTTGGAGGCTCTCATTGGCATTGGGACTTCTATCGGGATTCCATATACGTAGCAATTGGATTGGACCTGCCTTTGCCTCTACTACTTACCACATACAATAGAATAAACTAACGAACGAGGATTCTAGTATCCCTACTACTACTACCTTTGCTTCTTTGGCCTTCCACTACTAACTCTCTTTTCCCTACATAATATTTTATCTTCTATGCAATATTATGTCATATGCTCAAGAAATACTACCATTTGCTTCCCTTGCTATTTATCCTACTAATAAATAGATTATTATGTAGCTCTACGTACTTAATAGAGTAATTAGTTCCACATAGATGCAATTTTTAATGTTATTAAACAACTGACTATAAATTACTAATTGCTACAATTGTCTATGTTGACAATAAAAGCTTAGCTTTCATCGTTTGTCTTGTTAGCTAAACCATGCTTCTATCTAACATGGATATAATTATCAATAACATTTAGCGACAACTGGGAAGGCTGCCTATTTACAAATGTGCAAACGGTAAAAAAGACGGTACAGTGCTATAGAATTATGGCACTAGATCATTTATATGCAAAAGAAGCAAAGAAACGGCGTACTTTCAAGATTGCAGATGTAACATACAACCAGAGCAGATGTAGATGTAACAGAACCACTAAGTACTCTACATATGACAATATGGTATTAATCGAGACCGGACTCGAACTCTCAGCCTATATAATAATAGCTTATTTACGTACCTTATTACTGGACAACATTCCCCTATTATGCAACTAGTATTGACTGATGAGCTGCTTTACTAAATCTTCGCCGCAAACATTCTTTACAGCTAAACACAAGATCAATATCATCTTTCATACTACAGTTGCGTGTAGTACTTGTCTATTTTTATAGTTTTTTCTAAGTTAGCCTATTGTCCAGTATTTATTATACATCGCATATTGTCGACTCAAATTCAATTCCAATGGTATACAAAACTTTGCCACAACGTTACACGTATACTAAATAGGTATCATTACAATCATTACCTACACATAAGTAACATGAGTGTAGTATGTTTAAGAGCCAAGAAATCTAATGCTATATACGATTTTGTCTTTCATGGTTGGTTGTAAAACATTTAAACCAACACGCAATAACCGTGCAATAACCAATAGCCATTCATGTGCGTACTTACAGACATAAAGTGCACTGTAAGCAACAGTGCTACTAATTGACAATAATCAATGGGGCTGGGCATCAAATTCTTGTCATGTTAACAAATTACAAAAGTTGCATTATGCCATTCTTTCTTACTGTTATGTTGTAGTCGTCGGACTAAATGATTCACATTTTGAATAAAAGTACTTGTTTAGTTAGTTCTTAGTATAAATAGTTATAGATACTACTATTGTACGTATGCAGGTGAAAGCTAAAAATAAATATTCCAGAATACCTGACCACATTAGCAGCAGTATAGCTTTGTGTCTCAATATATAGTCATTGGGATTGTACGACAGGCAATTACCAGGTACTTATGTATTAACTGTTTCTTGATTCTGGACCTAATAATATATGGTACAATACCTACGTTATGATATAATACTTGTACTGTATAGTACAATCTCTCGAACCCACAGGTCACAAGAAATGTCTTTCATTGATATGATAACGATAACAGCTTCGAATTATCTACACCTAATATTATATGATAGTCAACATAAGTATGTACAATAGTAAATAGCATTCTTAGTAGCCGTCAGTATACAGCTTTGTCATTGTCTCTGAGTCACAAAATAACATATTTTAATTCAATTCAGGTGCCCATCAACACTTTATGTGCAGTTGACATTTCCATACAAACACA
Source organism: Tomocerus maximus (assembly GCA_019776445.1). Taxonomy (NCBI): domain Eukaryota; kingdom Metazoa; phylum Arthropoda; class Collembola; order Entomobryomorpha; family Tomoceridae; genus Tomocerus; species Tomocerus maximus. The sequence goes on from JABASH010000038.1 coordinate 14,479, forward strand.
GGACACATACGGAGCACACATTAGTGCAATAAATTTTAATATTATGCCTCACAGCAGACAGTATTAGTAGGACAAATTTGTTTGTCCTCTTCATTAAATTAGAAATCCATAACTCAATCGATAAATTCCGTGTCTATTACTCATTGTTGGCAAATGTTTGTTTGTTAGCTATAAGTAAACGAAATAATATGATTTTCGTGTTATATTAATTTTCATTTACACATTGCACATCAATGAAATGAAGTGAATTCTGATACATCAAAGCATAAACTAGTTCTTAGAATCATAAACATACATAACGGTAGCAGTATTATTACTATTTATTAGTAAAAATATGAGCAGTAAAAAATATGATGTTATGTTTAATGTGCACACTGCAGCTATACTTATCTGTACTATGAGAAGTACCTATTATTATATTTTATTAGCTTTTCTGTTGCCATTTCTGCAATAATCTAACTATTAACACTCATATAACTCATAAGACTCATATAGCATAAATTATTTTGTTCTATTATTCTATCGCATGCTTTGCAGTAACCCTGCTAAAACAGAGACCAATGAAAATTCCGTGATGATTGCCACTTTTTGATGCCAAAGTTAATAGAGCCATTAACTTACTGAAAGCAAGGATAAAAGCAAAGGACCATTTCATCAACGTAAGCATCAACACAGTCTAAACAATATTGATTTCTGATTAAAACTGCGACAGATATACATGCAGGGAAATAGGTGGATACCTGCACTGCACTATAGCCATGGGAAAGTTGTAAATGTAATTGCGCACATATTTTTTGTGAATTGCTCTTCAGGTCAGCTCTTAACCATTAACAAAAAATGCAGCATAATTGGGGCATAATATTGTGATAATCTGTACTTGCATTATTGTTTTTAGTCCTGGATTGAGTGATCGAGTAAATAATGCTTTGATGTATTGATGTTTGATCATTTAGTATTTTCATCACGTTCATGTATGATACTGTAGAATGGAATAGTTCCGATAACGAAGTGCAAAACGAAGAGGGTGATTTTAAGATGTTTTATGCAGTTGATGTTTTTGAGTATCATAACATAAGGTATGAAAAGTTGATTGAATTGTATTATCTAATCGTTAATTGATTGTCCCTTGTCCCTGCGATACATTCAATTTTGACATTCGATTAATTGCATGTAGGATACGATAATGATAAGAGCCAACGATGACCTAAGTATTTGCGTATATACCCGACATATATTCTGCACTCAAAGCAAATGAAATCATTTTTCTACGTCCATTACTATTGTGTATCGATAGTGTAACTGCAATAATTATTAAAATGGTTAAGTCAACGATTTCAGTTGTTAGTGTATTAATTTTAGCAGTATCCGTGTCTGCTTTCATTCAGGAAATAACTGTTTACGAAGAGGAGGATCAGAAAGGAGAGGCAGTAAAATTTCAGCATCAACATCCCAATTTCACTTCTTGGAGATTTTTCTTAGCCAGAGCTAAATCCTATTGTGCGACGGGTTGGTAAGTACATTACGGCATCAGTATACATGTCATAATTCAAAATATTAGAAAACTATAGCAAGCAAAATTGTAAAGATAGATAAAACTAGCTTATCTGGAAACATTTTAGCATTGTGTCTCTGTATTATCAAGCATTTTTCAATTTCATTCATGTGTGCACCAAATTATTGGTCAACAACATTTGATTGGACACACTCGTTTTACTAATTTAGGTTTACATTCTTCAATTTTGAAAACTATGTGGTTGGAAGTACCGATCCATGGCTTTTTGGAGGTTCAGAGACAGAAGTGTGTAACAATTCAGATGCTTTCAGATCTTCTTACTCAGCAAGGTTTGCAGGAATGTCGGATACCAACACAAGAGCTGTGACTTTCTACGAAGATCGTGGTCTGGGTGGACAAGAGTTTGTTGTGACTGGACCAGCTGGAGCCGGAATTCCTTTTCTCGTCAACTCTCTTGCTGTAACTGGTGGGGCTAAGTACACACTTTATGAAGGAACTAATTTCAACGGAACAGCCAGTTGTCTCCAGGCTCCCGAAGGTCAAACAGTCCTCATTCAAGTAACATTGGCATCCCCTCTGCGAGTAGGCTCTCTGCTTAGGGATTGCGATGATTTAAAAATCGATCGCTATCTGTAATCTGTTTTCATCATCTAACGATATCAATGTACCCTCTACTGATGTATTAAAAATTATTTAGCAAATGGAAAATTTTGAGCAAAAAAATAAAGCATAGCTTGAGAATTCATTATCACATGTTTGAGTTTGCGTTAGCATTTTTCCAATTATCTACATGCACTTATATTTCCTCTTTTTGGTTTCAGTAATTTAACTCCCCATCCATATCGAAGTATATTAAATAGTTCGAATCGAATGTCTGCGAGCAATGAATAAAGTAGTTTTGTGCTAATAATATACTATAGCTTTGATTGTCAATATTCATGTAGATAAATATCTACTACAGCTACAGAAATCTGTGACGCAATGGGTATTTAGTTTTAATTTCCAACAATTTTGGCATCCTATTCTATCTGTACGGAAGCGTTTGTTCATTTTTTACCACTTAAATTCCTTGATACTTACGTTTAATATTTCGTAGTCTTGATATTAAATACTTAATACTACTATAAAAGTCATAAATCATTTGACAGAAAACCTAACTATCGTTTTATTCACAACGGTTTCAATTTCAGAACTACTGGAGATGCTAAAGTTTCCGTAGATAACCTATTTTTATTCAATTCATCGCCGATTTTTCTTCACTATTCTCTTTTGTCAAGGAAAATCTTAGATAAACGTTTGGCCTTTGCTTTTGCATCTTTGTTCACTGGAGTTTGATTTGTATTTGACCCTGGATGCCCATGCCATATTTAAAAACAAAACATTTTTCGAAAGCATTCCTTTTCTTTTCTGTAAGTAATTCAATGTTTTGGTAATTCATCAGCATCTTTAATATGTATCTGTGGATTTTCTGAAAATTTAGGAATTTGAATAACATCATTATTATTGTCATATGGTGGATCGAATCTGAGACGCATTCACGCACAAAACGCTGGATTACCTATGCGTTTGTGTTCGATGTTTATCTCCTCGTCAGAGTCATTTAGGGACACATCAGATTCATCATCAAAAATTCCCATGCACAAATCTTCTGCTTGTTGCGTTTTCAGCATATTTTCATTGATTATAGAATTAATGCCTCTGATTTGAAGGATGACGCAAATGACAGTGATGACAAACAGAAGGAAGAGTATAGCTGTAATAATTAAAACTCCCTGTCCCATAATTTTAATTACGTTCTTGCACAAAGCCAACACTTGTTCTGGACATCCCTGAAATTTAGCGTAAATTACCTTTGCAATAATTATAAACATTCCATCAATACTACTATACGCACGGATTGCATCTGTCCAAATGTGTTCAAAACGGTAAATGCACAGTATTTAAGCCAACAAAAGTGTGAAGATCTGAATAATTTTGGACTTTTAATACCTTATTCGATAGTCTGCGATCGATGAAATGTTTATCTCTTGTAGTGGTATGATTCCAGTTATGCAGTTGTGATGCACACTGAAGATTTCTTATCCACCAACTGTTGCAACATGAAGAGGGGTAAACGACTAGTTCTCCAGCTAAATCTTCTCTTTTAGTTGTGAAACTTTCGAATTCCTTTGGAATGAATGTAGAGTTGAGGTAATCAAACCATCCTTCTTGATTCCCACAGCAGCCAATCTGTAAGCACGAAAATTTCAAACCATTTTTAGGATAATTAGGTCACAATTAAGGTATCAACACAAAACACCCGTGTTACAGACCAACCCTATGTCAATAGTCAATACCACCCGATACGACAACTAGGATAAGGGGAAACGGCATAACGAAAATGGAAACAACCAAACTTAGTAACTTGAGACTTGAAACATGCTCGGAGGGAGGGAAGATGAGATTCCAATTTCCAATGCAATATGCAATGGAGTGGAAACTTTTAAGTTCCGATTAGATGTCACTCCCTCCCCGGTGACATCCTCCCTTTTGTAGAGTGATAGAAAGCATTTCTTACTCACCGATCTCTGAATTGCATCAATCTTCAGTTTTGAATCTGTTCCTATAGTGTACTTGTTTACGAAATGTTCTAAAAACCTTGTATTGAACTGTTGCGGATCACATTTTCCATTTTTCATTATATCGTAGCCTGAAATTGCTAGAGAAATCAAGAGTAGGGACCCAACAGCAACATGCTATACATTTTAAAACACAACTAACAGACATCACAATGAAACCCAATTAATATCTTATAACATACCGAGTACACATAAGAGTAATATATAGGAGTCCTTTAAGAACTCCAAGATAATGGTAACTCACAGCTATCAGTGCTTTTTTTATTCCTCTTAATATTACTTTGCAACCGAATATGCTGTTGATCACAAGCATTGCTCCACAAGTTAGTTGGAGAGGTCCGTGAATATTAATGTCAAAAGTGACCATTTTATAATTCTTGTTCTGGTTTAGGATGTTGTGTATATATTTTCTAACCGTCTCAGTCATGGGTAGTTCCGCTGGCTCTTGGACAATGCTATCTATGAAGTATGAATAAATAAATTGTGTATGAATAGAATGCATTATGCTTACATGGAATAAATTATGATTAAAATGCATGAATAAATACAATACTGTAACCTATGCTCGACTTAAATGAAACCCCAGTCATTCCAGCCACCATAATGTAAACGGAGAATGCCTAAAAATTACAATGGTCAGTTACTGATAGGTACTAATAGATCTCAAGTGATATAATAGGTATTTGTAGAAGCGTAATAAATGGGTGATGAATTAAGATACATCATTGCTATAGACAAATGAGTATTTTTATAAAGTAATTTATACTTCAACTTACAACATCAAAGATGCACACAAGTATAAAAATAATTTCTGGAGCAGCTGACCATATTAAAGACTCTGACCCCGAAGTTCTGGCCAAGACATAAGTGAGAGTTCAAATTAGACATGCAAAAGTTTTAAATTAATACATGATGTTTCAATTTTCTTACATCATTAACGGTATTGTCTCTTGTTGTAGGTTAACTGGTGCTGCGTGAGGAACAAATTTAACTGCCTCACGGATGCTTTCTTCGATAGAATCCCCATCTTCATTTTCTTCATCGCTTTCGGCAGGCTTAACTCTCCTGCGAAAAAGAGACTTTCGAGAAGCAAATAATTGCTTCAACTTATTCTGAGCATGAGCCTCGTGCAAAATATTAGCTAGTTCTCTCTCATAAGTTTCCGGGTCACCAGCCTGTAAAGTCGCCATTTGACATAATTTGTAAATAAAGTGATTGATGGAATTTGTGTTCTCAAGATACGCTTGGAAGATATCTTGGGAGATTCTTAAGATGACACACTAAAAGATCGTTTTTGAAAAATTGTGGTAGTATAGATATAGAATGGGTTTTATAAATCCCTTTTTGGTCTCTTTCAGGTCCAAAATTCGAGAATATTATGTTGACTTGCATTTGGTGGTTATTGGGTTTTTGATGTTACTTGGTTACATATATGTGCATAAATGGAAATCATTCATGTGGTCACCGGTCCGGTCAAAGTTGATTACACTTTGTTGAGTACACTGACAGGATAGGTCTACAAACGCATGTAGTAGTGAGTACATAATATCCGTGTAGTGTAGTGCATAGGCAACAGGCAAGTACATTCTACTACATAATAATATGAATCTGCATTATGTAGTTTTCTATGACTGCTGCACTTTATTAATGCAGATTAATTAGCATCTTCCGTGCAAGAAAATATTCTTTTTCTAAATTTGTACATAATCTGATAAAAGTAATGATTCTAACTATGAGAACAATCAGATAAGTCCGTCTTCAGTTGTGTAGTTTCTATTTTTCGAACATGTTTTTTAAGGGTCATTACATTTAAATATTTTTTTATACAATGTATTTTTTCATTCCTAATTAATATATTTAACAATTCTATAGCTTTTCAGGAATTTGTGGAAAGACACCGACACGCACTGCACAGTGCAGTGCACACAGAGCCTCTAATGGGAATTACCGGTAAAATATTGGCACGAAGTAGCATTTGTGACTTTGGCCTGAAGAAATTGGCCTCGGGAAATATGGGACAGTGTGATTTGCTCTTAACACTATATACACAATTAGTATTTATAGTTGTACGGGTTTTTCCCTAATAAAAGCAGCTGTGGAAACATCATATCGTCAGCTAAAGAGTATATGGCAGTATATGCATATAGAGTATATTCTTATAAGTAATACAAAGGTTAGTAGAATTGCATTCCTCTCCCTAGAGTAAGTGTACATCAGATAATAATCTCTGAACAATCGCATCACACAATTAGTAGTCTGTAGCTTTGCCGGGTTGCTTACTATATATAAATCCGATTCATGCACATACGTTATGACGTTATGAAGATATACACGTTATTTAGGTGGATACACCATAAAACACGAAATAATGATGCTTCTCTCCGCAATAAATTATGGTTTTCTCAAGAAATATATGTAAACTCAGAAGAGAATGTTATTTTCTTAGCTGTCTTTGTTAAATCATCGTTACTAGTAGCCTGTTACGTTATTTTTGGTTTTACGGTACTCCATTCTTGGCAAGGAATTGCCATTTGCCGGTTTTTCTAGTCAGTGTATGTAAATAACGTTACACATCGGGTATTACACATTGCTATATGGCTATATAGCTATTACGGATAACAGAGATAGTTTTCTTGCCCCGCATCTAAGAAGTTAATTTTGGGGCTTTGAAATGTAAAGACTTACCTATGTACAGTGGGAAGGTTAGCAAAGAAACTTTTTGCAATCGTCCTTAGGTAGCGTTTGTAGGATATTAGAGATTGCATGTAAGTATTTATGTATGTGCGTAATGCTTATTTAGAATTTAGGAATATGCCTTGCATTGCAAATGTAAATATCTTAAGTAGGGCTAAGTACGAGTAGGACAATCAAATCGTACATATCTTCAGAATCATCCTATCCGTTACAAACCTCATCATTTCGATTCAAGGATTATTACTTGCAGTTTCTATTGGTGGCTCCTTTTAATAATGCTGAAATAAAGATTTGGGATTCGTTTTCAAAATTGTCCCACTTATGGGGCAGTCAAGTAGGTTCCGTCAGGTTATCTTAGGGACCTTCTGCTGGCTGCTGATATCTTTGTTCCTCCTGTTGCCTCTCGGTCTGCTCTTCATCTCAAAGTGCATTGTCATCTTCATAGCTGCAACAGTTCGTCGTGACCTTTACTCAATCTCAACTGGAGACGCAGCTTTCGCAGTCGACTCGAGTTGGAAGAGGTCCAAAGTGAATGTGGGCTTCCTGTTGAGAATTGAAGGCTCTTTGGAATTATCATCCGTCCAGAAGAAATTTTCTTCCACACTTCTTGAGCCAAAAATAGGTCAGAAGCCTAAGCATGAAAAGCTACATTCGTGTCTCGTTACGTGGTGTGGCTTTGTTTTCCGTCGCCTCATTCCAATCGACTTGAATAAACTCGATGAGTTAATTTATGTCAAGCCTTTGGGGTCCAAAGAGAGCCTGGAAGAGCTTATGGACAAATGGCTTGTCGGCAGCTACAGAGAAAATGCCCCCGCTTGGGAAATGATTCTTATTCCTCAAATTCCTTCTTATTCTTGTGACGGTAGTTCTATTAGCACTAACACTGGAGATTCCGGAGAAGTTGCCATCGCCTTTAAAATCCACCATGCTATGGCCGGTAACTGAATTGAAACTAAACACTAGAAAAATATTGATCAAATTACTTTATCAATGGGATGATTGAAATATGTACAACAATTACGAAAACTCATGTAACTGTGTCCTTGTTTTGTTTCAGATGGATATAGTTTACTCCACATTTTGGATACAATTACAGAAAACCAGTCTCCATACCTTGTAAAAGACCCGAAAGATTCCCTGTGCAAAAAGGTATTGATTTTGTTTGATATTTCTGTAAAATGGTATGTTTCTTAGTTGTTTAATTGTGATATCAATGGTTTTCAGGTTGCTGATGTATTAGGTCTTCCAGTGAACATGCCCACTCTACTTGGCGACGGATTCAGCAAAAATCCTTTAAAAGTTCCAAAACCTCAAAAATTCTGGATGTATTCATTTACGTCTATAGATCTAAGAGTTATCAAGTCAATTAGAAAAAGACATAACGTGCATTTTGCTTCTGTACTTTTGGCTTTGATTGCTGGAGCGATACGACAATATTTATTGGAGAGCGAAAAAGAAGATGCACTTCCGTCATATCTTTCCTTAGTAGATACTTTACCTTGGCCAAATCACCCCAGAAGCGTTATGTGCAATCATTGGTAATATATTTTGTATTTTTCACTCCACACTTTATTGCAACTAGACAATTTCGTGGAATATAAATAAATATAATTGTTAGGACTGTCGGAATATTCAAAACTCCAATAAGATGGGACGATCCTTTAAAAAGACTTCTGGAAATAGAGCAGTATTTTCTTAATTTTCATATCAGCGGAATGCACAAATGTGCGAAGCAAGTTTTATTTCCCTTGGCTTGGATAGCTCCTCAGATGCTCACTGAATCAATATTATCCACCTTTGATCCTGGATATAATTCGGGGTTGACCTCCTTAGTGGGAGGGGACGATTACACATTTCTTGGTAGAGCTGTCAGTCATGTTCATCCTCTTCTAAATTTTGCTGATTCAAGTCCATACACAGGTATTTACTTTTCCTTGATTCTAAATATTTAAGACCATTCTCTAAAGATCTAATCTTGATTCCTAAATGAATCTCTAGGATTATCGTGGTTTACATTTACTCAGTCGAATAAAATTGATGTGTCTCTTGCTGGTGCTCCAGATTTATTCCATGGACGGAAGTCCCTGGAGAGGATTCTCAGTGTTTACTTCAAAGATGAAATTCAAAAGCTCTGTACTCAATGTGGAATACCGAGCTTTGAGGATTAAATATAATAATAGTGAGTGTTGATAATTACTAGTAAGTATATGTAGGCACCTCTGATATTATTCCCGCAAATGTCTTGCTGGTGATGTAAAAGTACCAAGTTCTATAAATAGGATAGGGAATCATGAGTCTTATTTTGTTATATATCGTGTCTAAGTAAGTAGGTAACAAAACATGAATCATCAACATTTATTTTCTCTTGTAAACCTGCATTGTATTATGGGTGGACGAATAAAGTCAACATTTTAAGAATGTTTAAGAAGTTTTCTTTCCTACAACTTCACTTTTACAGTACACTTTGCCAAAGATGCTGGCAAAATTTTGCATTCAAGTGTATACCGATATAAATATATATTGGCAAGTATACATTCTATCGCTGTACTCTGTACGGCTGTTCCATTCGTGATGCATCTTGGATTCTGAGGTTCGCAATGTTTATAGTCTTGACAAATGATTTATTCTTAGTCTTTCCCTATATGTTCAACCTCCGTATTGTGATAATAATTATTCGTTTGATTCGTTAAAAATAACCACAGATTTCGCCGGAGTTATTTATAATCTTTGCTGCTAACCATAGTTTCTATTACAGTTTTCCCAGACATTATAGGTAGTACCTCAATCATAATTTGATTAATTTACTTTCTCAATGGACAAATCATTTGCATATGCATACATAAACAGCCGATTTGGTTTACTTTTGTTTATTGCACAGAATTTAGAATACATAACTAACTGGAATTTTACAATCTGATTTTGCGGGATGCGTTTTTTCACATATTTAAATACAGGGAGTACAAAATACATTATCTGAAAGGTTAAGCTTCGTCTTTATTATGAACATTCGAAATCGGGTCTATCCGTGGAAGCCAAGTCCAAGTCCTCCGAGGCCAATACCCCCGTAACCTAATCCTCCTCCATATCCAAGACCTCCGAGTCCTCCATATCCAAGACCTCCCAATCCACCACCATACAAACCGCCACCAAGTCCGCCTAATCCGAGACCATAGCCAAGTCCAATGGAGTTAGCAGTTTGCAAATCTTCGCTCTTTTCAGCTGGAGCAGCAATGGCTACTGCTACTAAAGCCATAGCAGTGATGAATGTCTGCAAGAAATAATTAAATGGTTATAGTTTTCAAAATTTGCAGAAAATGAATTTGAAATGTTTTTCTTACCACGAATCTGAACATTTTTGTGTTAAGTAATGTAGTCTTCTTGAGATAGAATTATTTTGGTTTGAGAATTGTCCAACTGCAATGGTTTGCTTTGATTAGTTTATCAAGATGAGACAAATGACCAACTGTGATATTTCCAAGAAAATCTCCCTATTTATATACGGTAGAAGCTTGATTGATCATCCATTCGTCTCCAGAATGCCCAAATGTATCATGTAACCCTTAAAACGTGTGATTTGCTGTGCGTATTAGTGTTAAGCATTATTCCATTCATTGCTACATGTGTCAGTGTGGGTAAGGAAGATAAAATTACAATTGTCCTGAGTATTTTTATGTTATTTTGATTGTGAACAATGAGCAGAACAAGTGTTAGGTACGACATCAATGGAAACACATTAGAGATAAATGCTCAAATGCCGGCACTCAGAATCACCTCTATTATGGACTTATTACAGAATTGTAAAACAACAACTTTTTGCAAGTTTTACTTTATTTTCAGACTTCCATTTACACGGATATTATTTTAGTATTGTCTCATCATCGTGTAGTTCCTTAAAACAGAGACATCCCGATGGAATCAATGGCTGCATGAATGTCAGTGGTACGAAGGCCGAAGTGACTCTATTGTATCAGTATCAATTGTAATCATAAGTATGTAGCTTCTACACGGTTTTGCATTGCCTACAGTTATGCTGTGCTGCTTCTGATTCCATAATGCATTTTTTGCTCACTCTTACTGTTCCATTCAACATATTTGCATTTAGATGAATAACAATCTAATGAAGACAGGAAGACCATTAAAATGACTTAAACCGATGTCGAAAATTGCAATAGAAATATGAGTGCTTCGTCTTTTTTACAATTCAAGCCAAGATTAGATTAGGAGGATATTTTTGCATTGTAAACAAGTCATTTTACAACTTAAATTATCCTGAAAGTAATCAAACCAAGGAGTCCTATTTCCTATGTGAAACAGAATCAATGCTGATATGAAATTAGTTTATACATCGAGTGGAGCTTGAAACCATTAGACACTTTTCGGCAAAATTGCGTAACTAATGTATTTGTATTGGTTTGGCTAACCTTCTGATGAGGTTTTCTGTTTCGCACGATAAGCTCAACAGCACATGGTGTGTAGATACTTACGGGCAATTAAGATTATATTTGTGGCTCAGTTTTCTCAGCTTATCTTGATATGAAATCTGTTCCTAAAAAATACTCTATACCAGCATATGATACTTTCATTAAACATATGCCAGTGACACCACACGAAGCAATATATAGCTTGAATATTAGAAAACTTTAGACTTATGGAATATAGACCTAACTCTTAGTACAGTTTGTTTCAATGGATCGTGAAGCGCATTATTCCGACCAGGGAACATATTGCAAGAAAGATTGAATTGAGAGAAGAAATGTAATTGTCCGAACCTGACACGGAATCGAACGCCAAGTGTAAGGCAATAAGTGGAATGACATTGATTTGCAATTTTACATGCAGTGGAAGAGATGCTCATGCAACTCTTCGCAAAGTTTTGTTGTCTAAGTCAATTAATCACACACTATAATTCTCTATCTGCTGTAATAATTGGGCGAATCGGTGGCTCTAATCCAGAATCAAAATGTACATAAGTACTATTTATAATAAATATGATAATTAGATGCGCCTAGTTGATGATTCAGTTTAAAATACATGATCCCAGATATGCTACCACACAAAAAGCACTAACATATATTTTTAGAGATGTAAATATGGATATGGTAGGTTTATTGACTCAATGGTAATGGATATAATGGCTAGGTTAGGAATATTTTACCACAATTTCTTAGTATTTATTGTTGGTTAAGAATGAGTAAACATGTTTGTAAACACAGAACGTCCTTTGCGTGAACGCAAACCTTCTACACTCGAATTTGATCGGAAGTGGTTAGCTTGATTGAGCAATTCACTCTTTCGTTGTTGTGAGCACCTTCGCTATCCAGTCTCCCAAAAAATACACATGTTATATAAAAGACTTATTCCTGGATTGATTTAGTCTTATTTTCTGTTCACACACCTGTTTGATTTCCATTCTGAGAGCTTCTAATATATTTTCCAAGATGTTCAGTTTCACAAAGTACATTGTAAGTACTGCACCTTTTTTATCTAAATCTCCCACATTTTCGTTGTGACTGTAATTTCTTTTTGATTTTGTATACAAATGTATAGACAATATCACTAGTTCATTATTATTGTCAGTTAAAAATAATTTTCCTTGTGATTTTTCAGATTTTTGCCACACTAGTGAGTTCGTACACGTCTTTGGCCCAAAATGCGGGTTATGGTGGGGGCCAAGAAGAATCAAATAGTTATGGTGGGAGCAATAGTTTCGGGGGACTCGGAGGTGGCAGCGAAAACCTCGGCGGATTTAATGGAGGTTTCGGAGGCTCCAGCAACGGCTACGGAGGAAGTTCTGGCATCGAAGATGCTGGCAGTAGTTATGGAGGACAAGGTGGATCTTTCGGTAGGGGCGGAAGTTTTAATGGCGGCTTTAATGGAGGAATTGGACAAGGAAGTCTTGGAGGAAATAGCTACGGAGGGGGAATAGGCCGAGGTGGACTTAATGTCATTCCTGGAGGAAGTAGTTACGGAGGAGGAGTAGGCCGAGGAGGGCTTGATATCACTCCTGGAGGATATGGTGGTGGTGCGGGAGGAATCGGCGGTAGTCCTGGAGGTTTTGGAGGTGGAGTTGGGGGAATTGGAGGCGGTGCTGGAGGAATTGGACCTGGGGCTGGAGGTATTGGACCTGGTGCTGGAGGAATCGGTGTTGGAGGCTACAATGGAGGAGCATCAGGGGCTGGAGGATACGGTGGACCCAGCGAGGCTTACACGGCAGCTTCTCCTGGTGTAGGTTCCGGATATGGAGGTGGAATCGGCGCTGGAGGATTTGGAGGTGTGGGCGGTGGATATGGTGGCGCATCTTTAGGTTCTCAAAGATATCAGGGAAGGTAAACAGATCCCACAATCTACGAATTTCTTACTAATTCTAAAAAAGAAAATGTTCCTTGGAAGGTATCACACACCTACCGATCTACTGATGACAAGCAAACGAACCAAAAATAGACCTAAACTTTATTATGCATATGAGAATTAATTATATGTATTACAAATTCTTTTGTTAGTTCATAAGCAGTTTTATTTACATTTATGAATATAATTTATTTGAGATTTAATGACAAATAAAAGACTCACAACAATAATTTCAAAATACTTATTGCTTAATTCAAATGCTCAATGTTCACTTGACTGTGAATTAAACGTGGAGTTTGCAGGAGTTGTAGAATCTACAGTATCTAAGTAAGCAATAACTCCGCAAGTAATATCTCCCTCCCTGCGTGTACACTGGACAAACCCTTCGTCTTGCATGGTTAAATAGTTCTTAGAGGGTAAATAGTTATGTCCATTTTCATCGACCATGGGTTTGCCAAATTCATCATAGCATTTATTAATCGGATCGAAAAAGGGTAAACAAGGCCAATCACAATGGCAAGTTAATTTCATGGATTTTCCGACTGTACCGATTAATAGTTGTTCTGCAGAATCTCTTGGCTTATCTTCTACACCTTTAGGACCGTGCTGAGAAAATTGACGTTGATTTAAGCAAGGAAATCCTTCAGGGCAATCACTACTGACGTGAGATACAGAAACTCTGCTTGCCAAAGTATCATTTTTTGTGGGTGCTACCTCTTCCTGCACACAATTGTTATTCCCTTCAACCTTTTTCCAAGTTCCACAATCAGAATCCTCGGGGTCATCTAATTAAACAAAAAGAAAGATTGTGACTAAACTTAAATTACTAATTCAGTTTACTTGGCTTGGCTGGCTACTTGGCTGAAAATAAGCCCGTTTTATTGTTAACCTTGTTTACATTCCTTGTATTCCCAACTAAAGCATGGGGGCTGAGTTTGTTCTGTGTGGTATACATTTCCTATTCTGATTGGAAGCCAGGGTATTCTTATCGGGTCGTCGGCCTGCTGAACTTGAGCTATAGCGCGACACAACTGCAGCGCTTGGTTATGGGAAACTTTGTATTTCTTTTTGATGATCAAATCATTAGTATCAGTGCTGTTTTCAGTTATTTCAACTCGACATCTCTGGAAAGGGTCGAAATAAGGAATACATGGCCAATCGCACATACAGTGCCCTGGAACCATTTCTTTAGGTCTTCCTTGGACATATCTATACCTTTTCGTTCCAGCGTGGTATCCACACATATCGGTACGTAATGGTGTTGGTGCCCAATACGTGCAAGGTTTCATCAAAGGCCAAACTTCCTCTCCTTTGCCTGAAAAAAATTATTGATCATTGTTTGGCTGGAAATAATAATTATTTATGGTTAAAATGTTCAGTTACATTTTTTTAGTTTCCATTTAAAACATCCCGAAGCGAAAACAGGGGGATCCAACATAACCCCTCTAGCCATTCCAGGTACATATTGGCGAATAGGAACCCACAGGTAAGAAGCTGTAAGTCCATGCGTCACATTACTATGGTCGTGTTCATAAGGAACATATCCTTCCTCTATAAGTGTTGTGCAGAGGTGTCCACTTAGTGTATCTCCTATCTCTGAACTCATATGTTTATTTCCACCATTAGAACTAGAGGTGTCGGTAGTAATAGGCACGGGGTTATCATTGTCCATGCCATCGTTAGAATCTTCACCATTAAGCGGAGAACCACCATCATTAGGTGAAGAACCACCATTTGGATTTCTATTTGCATCGTCATACTCATCAGGTTTCGGTGGAATTTCTTCATCAGCTATCTCCTCATGGGTATCTTCTGGCGTGAGTCTTTCTTCACGAAAGATGGCCCTTCCATGGTCCACATTGTTCATTTCTTCCATATCTGTATTCATATTCAGGGAACTGCTAATTGCAACGGGTAATAGAGGAGGAGATTTATTTTCAGCCTCATTTTTGTCATCTTCTGCCACCCTCGAATGGACATCAATATTTTTGATTTTCCAACCATAGAGATAAGGTGAATCGCCTATAAAAGGAA
This sequence comes from Tomocerus maximus, assembly GCA_019776445.1. Lineage (NCBI taxonomy): Eukaryota > Metazoa > Arthropoda > Collembola > Entomobryomorpha > Tomoceridae > Tomocerus > Tomocerus maximus. Next base: position 29,686 of record JABASH010000038.1, read on the forward strand.
GATCTTCCCGCTCCGGCTGTTCAGGGGGTAAATATTGCGAATATTGTGCTGGTCGATTTACTAAAACTTCTTTGTGAGGGTCAGTATGCTTTAGACTAGAAATCATGGGCTCAACTGCAATAAAACATAAGTCAGAAGATTCTTATGATGCATATTTCTGATCAAAGGTAAAGAATGGTGATAAGTAAGAATGAAATATTTACCATTTGAAATGTGAAACAGCGTGAGAAGAATAGTAGCTAAAAGATTTTCAATTTGAAACAAGTTTTCCATTATTGGATGTAAAATGCAAATGTATTTGGAGCACAGTGATTATGTAGAATTTATCCGTGCAATATGCTACTCAGATCCTTACCAACTTAATCATTGATTTCTAGCCGAGATATAAAAAAACTCAACCATTCGATCTAATTGCTCTGAAAATGAGAAAGTAATGCTACTATAAGTAACGAATTGGTGTTTAAGTACGGACTAGGCACCCTTCCACAAAGTAATATGAAAGGAAAGTGATTTTTTAATTGATTAACTATGTAACTGTAACTTTCTATTAGTATCATGCTCTTCAAAGCAATTATTCTTCTCGTTACGTAATCAATTATTATCAAATTGTTACCTTCAATTATGCAATCATGATTTGTGAAACTGTAAATGATATTGTATTTTCATAAACAATGAATGAAACTAATGAAATGATTTTTCCAAAACACGTATAACTATTAGTCTAGTCTACCTGCGTCATTGGTGGTTACTTGCTATTATAATGGTAATGGTACTTACTGTTTTGATATGAAAATGCATATATGCAAATCACAACTGTGTTGAACACATCGAAGATTTTAGATAATATTTATTATACCGATGATAGTTCGCTTTATTGACCATTATGATTACAAATACGACTACTGTTTGCATATGTACACGCGCAGGTATTACTAAATCGCTAAGAACTATTTGGATAAAGTGTAAAGTAATAATATTTGAATCGAAATGGGAATCAATTTAATCTATATATCATAGTATTAGCAAAATGATATATCACTATAAGTATGGGTATTTGTAATTTCTAAAACTGAACATGTAAAAAATGTCATTAATTTACCAAAAACGAAAGTTTAGGGTAAATAGTTGAGACGTCGGCAGTGCCCTTAGTATAAGTACCTATATGTAGTATAATAATGTGCAAGTTAACCTGAAAAGTTAATTAGGTAATAGACAAAATAATTTAAGAAAGATTTTTCAACGACTCATAGGCTGAGGATGATCCGTCATCAAATTCCAGCCAAGTATCCTGCCCTTCATAAGGTAGGCCAATACTCTGAAAAACTTCTTCTAGTTCTCTTTTCCTGTCAGTTGTCGAGTCGTTGAATCCGATAATCTCCAGAAACTTGAGATGAGTTAATCTGGCCATAAGTTTAATGACATCTGCACTCACTCCGTACGTTCCTGATTTTCCGCACTCGTGCAAAAACAATTTTTTCAAATTGACACATTTAGCAACCATAGCTTGCAAATCCGAAGTGAGCATAGGGAACCAATAGATTTCTAGCGCTTCTAGTCCTACAGGGAGTTCCATTGCGTTAACCATGAGAAGAACTTCTCGGGATTGCGGAGGAGCAGCGTCAGGAGCCACGTTTCCATTTTCATTCCCAATATTTCCATTGGCTGCTGGAGGAGCAGGTCCGGGCTCTTCTGCCACTCCGTCCACTTCGTCATTTTGCGGATCTTCGTCCACTTCCTGAATCCTTGCTTGTGTCTCCCGACACCGTAAGACCAAGCTGCGAAGTCTTCGACAGTTCCGAAAAATGCTAAGATCGAAAGGTATCACACGGGCCGAGCGGGGAGTTTCTCGAGATGTGGAAAACATTGATAGACTAGTAAGCTCAACGCAAACTAAGCTCTCGGAGCATTTCTCAATGGGAACCTGAAAGTGGTACCATGGAAAACCGGTGACCCTTGCTCTGAACTCCGCCCTTGGGTCACGGCACAACCAATCAAAGCGTAGCTCCCGCAACTCCGTTTGCGTTTCTAAGATCGATTTCCAAATTGAAATATCTCGATCACTTCCCTTTGTGGTGACGCAGCATTTCTGTAGCTGCATTTGCATCAGTTGAGGCAAGTCTATTGCTTCAGGGGAAAGAAAATTCTGATGAGCTCTTCTCTCTTTTCGATATCTTGCAATAGTATTCATTCGCTCTTCGTCCGATTCTGAAGAATCTTCTCCATCGGACACGAAATTGTCTTCATCGTTTATAAAGGCAACGCAAGATAAAGGAATCAGGTCTAGCTCGACACTTTTTAATGTCTTGGCATGCCGAGCTACAAACCGGAGAACATCTGTTATGTGGTGAGCATACTGCCAAACAGGAAACCGCTTCAATATCTCAAAGTGCTTCAAACTCGGGAAATAGCAATCCGTTATTGGAGGTTGTTTCAAATACTGAGGGTTTCGACGAATGCGGGTGAGGAAAACATGTTCTTCTGAATTCAACCGGAGGTATTTCAGTTTCTTTAAATTATTTAACTCGGGAGTTTCTTGGTAGTTTAATATCCACGGGTAATTTGCTCTACGGGTGAATGTTAGCTGTTCCAAGTTTTCGGATGCCACTACAAGAGCTTTGAGGTTCTCTGCTAAAATCGGACCGTACACTTTAATTACTTTTAAGTAGGAAGGGTGCAGAAATAGGCAGGGAGGGGATAATCCGGAAGTTTGTGTCAATTTCCATATGGTACACTCTCGGCATCTCAGATTTCTTATTAGATTCAGATTGGTCGTTGTGTCATAGATATTTACTGCAATATTTAAATAAATAAATTATCAATTCCATCGTTAAACACATTTTTCTTAATACTCAAACTAAAACATCTGTATTTTCACTTACAAGAGAACTCGTAAAATTTTTCAATTTCATCTTTCCACTGATGGCAAACGAGACGCAAAGTGGGGACCGTTCTTTGATTTAGCATATTGAAGATTTTTGCTCTGATCTGTTCACACGTAAAATTAAAATAAAGATATATTGAAGAAAAGGTCAACAGAAAAAATGTATTATATTTTTAAGTAATGATTTTACCTCTACAGGGAGTTGCATAATAGGGAAGAAATTGCCTTCGGGTGAGTCTACTGATGAATTGGAACAAGTGGAACTAGTTATACTCCAACTGCTGCTGCTACTGCTTCCCCCTCCGAAAACTTTGGCTCCAGAAGAATCCATGGTGGCTGTAACGGCTGCGACACTGTCGCTGACAGTAGTTGTTACCAAATCTTTCCAGATTACAGCCTGACTGGCCAACTTCTCACAAATTATATCCCACCCTTCCAAAATGCCGGAACAATTTTCGTCTTCAGGAGTATCAGCCAGGGTGCAGTCTATTATGGACAAATTTCCACTAAGCAAGATTAATTTACACTATTCACAGATTTTTTTTCCTTAATATAATCATATTTTTCTATCTTCTACGTCCTCCGCCGCAATGTAATCTCCAATATAAAATCACTGTGTGTAGAAAGGCAGTTTCTGCGGAAAATTAAAACAAATTAGAATTAGACATAAAATTATCTAAAGACAAAGAATATCAATTACTATCAACTCCAACGTTAAAATGTGTAAAAAAACACGTACAATCGTTTTATTTCTCCTTGTTATATACATGAATAATGATTTTTCTACATCATTAAAAATTGCTTAATTTGCAATATGCCGAATTCTAATAAAATGGTTTTATAAAGGTGAACATCTGCAACATTTTCGCTCAAAATATTTCAGAGATGAAAACACAGAGAAGTTACAATAATTGCTGGAGTAGGTACCTAGTACTTACAACAGGAAAAATTAAAAATCAAACCTACATATTAGATTAATATTCATGCATAAGCAATACTTTTTTCTCAATTGCAAATGTCTTTGTGACACAGTGTCAAATGTTTCAGAGGGTTTTTATTTTATGGCTTAGCAGTCTGAACAATGATTTCAAAGAAATGGAAGTCTAAATGTAATTATTATAAAACAATCTTTCATGCATTTTCAGCCGATTTTCATTGCTAAAAATAAATTTATGTAGTTCATTCATAGTTATAATATTGTGTATATAAATATGTTTACTATACCATCTATACAAGTATAGGGTTCACATGTTAACACATAACACATCTAATAAAAAGCAGAGATTCTAAAATGAGCCTTATATGGAACACTAATATTTACTTAGTCAAAAGTTGCAACCTATAGAATAACTAAAGTTTTCCTTACCGAACAACTGTCCATTAGGTAGCTACACCGTTAACACTAATTTGTCGAAAGAGAAATAAAAATTAAAAATGGACTAAATATTGGTAGAAGAAAAGGTTGACAGATTGTTGAGACCGCATTGCAGTAAGTGTGTATCTATAATATTTGAAACAGGTGATAATAAGCAGATCCAACTACATGATAGTTTGAGATCGGAATTACTAAGTATTGACAAACTTAGGATCAAAAATCCAATCTTCAATATGTGAAGTGATGTAGCGGAGACATGTCCCCGTTCTACTTGTCATATGGTTAATACTGATACAATGGAATACACACAGAAGTAGCTAAAGAAGTGTAGAAAACAGAAGAGTAGGTATGTGGAAGTGAAGAGAGCGAGGCAAGAGAATTGGCTAAAGCGCAGATTGTAGAAAGAAGGACAGATTAAATAAGTAAAGCGATACATACCTATACTACACCACATCCCATACTAAGACCATTTTCATAATAAGCTTAGTATAATATACATCTATATCTCACTACAACCTTCTGCTCATGTTATCCATCCTGTATCTGCATGTCTGCATCTCTATCATGATTTTGCTGGAGCTTCTGCAAAACCAAAACTTCTCCAAAACTGCTAACAAAACTCTAAACTAAAATTGCGTTTTTCAATTATAACGAAAACTTTTTGGTTTTTCATCTTCGATAGTGACGTCACATATTCTTCATTGTGTCATCAAAACACATAAAGGACATTTTCCATACATACATACATAAAGGATATCTTCTGCATATGCATTACCAAACCCTTCGACATAATAAACAAGAGAAATTAACTATCCTTAAAGGTTGAATAAAGGTTTACCAGCTATACTTATTTTAAGTCGAGGAAAGTCCAATTAGTTCAGTACACACTGTGTAGTGCAATGAGATTATTGATTGTTGTGACTTTGTGACTGTAATTACATTATTATGGGTATAGTTATATAAAACATGTAAGGTAAACTGATTTGTGTGCTTTATCTTCCATGCCTGCACATCTGTTCTTAAAGATGAACAATAAAAAATAACTAGTAATTGAATTTTCATAAAAGGCTGCAAAAGCAGCAACAATCCTTAAAATGGTCTACTATGTTTGGAGATGAAAACTTATGATTTATGTATGAGGAGATCTTTTAGTCTGTAAGTCTGCGAGAAAGAAGAGTCAATCTTGAGAACTTCTCTGTGATACATAAAAGTAGACTGAACTCGACTGAATGCCTAGCACTGACACTTCTTTATTCATATCGTTATATTGCTAAATAAATTTTATGAACAAAAAATACCGATTTTCATTTTCTGCTAGATAATATTCTATAACATAAAAGTAGACTGAACTCGACTGAATGCCTAGCACTGACACTTCTTTATTCATATCGTTATATTGCTAAATAAATTTTATGAACAAAAAATACCGATTTTCATTTTCTGCTAGATATATTCTATGTACACTTACTTATCTAAGCAATTGATAAATACATGATAAATGGTTTGCATATGCCAAATTTCCAAGTAGGTACCATAGTTGAACTCATAATTGCATATTATTTGTTTTATATTATCAAAATCCAATGGTAGGGCAAGGAATGAGGTGGCATCAGACTATAAACTAACGGAATTCCTTGTCAATTACATTTAGAGCAGTAGAAATGCGATAATGACAATTTGACATTGTTATAAGCATAAGATTTTGCTTTAGAGAATCGGTGCAGACAGTGCAGAGGTGTCCGTAAAATGCACAAATCATCATGTAAATTATCATTTGCACCATGGCTACATTTAAGATGCTTCTATTGGAGATGACAAAAAGGTTAACAAAATGACTTACCCATAGACAGATTTCTATACACCCAACGAAAGAACGTCCAAAGTTGTTCATGATCTTTAGTGATGAGTTAGTGCGAAAGTGCGATATATGTATGGATTGAGAATACGCAAGCTAGAAAGTGATAATAGATAAACATGCACCTAGATTAATTTTAAAATGGAAAATCTTGGAATTAGATACAAATTGTTATATTTTGTTTTAGTATTTATGACCTCATTACCAATATTAACATTTAGCATGTCTTCACAAGAATGTGCATCGAAAGCAGGATTTTCAGATCACTGTGTGTGTTCCTTATCCAGTGCTGTAAATAGTATAGTAGAAATAGTCAAGGGTTCCCACGTAGAATCCAGATTAGTATCATTTCGATGCCCACATTTTATACAGTTGCCTCTTCGTTTGACTAAAACCGAAGAATTTCTTGTGGTTCCTGAGGAAAATCAAGAGCATGGAAGAACAAGAAAACACCAATCTAGCTCTAATGAAGAATATAATTTAAATGAAGAATATCTAGAAGAAAATGAAGAAGAGGTCCCCGTGGAAGAAACTTATGAACATCCTCGGTACTCTGTTGACAGCCAGGGTCGTCGCACGGGTCCCCGATACAAAAAGAGACGATTTCGCAGAGAATCATTATCCCAAATACCAAAACATCACCTTTCTAAAAGACAAGTTGCATTGGGTGTTCCAACTGCTGATACTTTTTCTAAAGTGGTCGCTAAAATGCCCTCGCCAAGAGATCTGCATCAGTATGTACCATTAGGATCTTCTGCTACTTTGCAGTGCTTTAATCCTGAAAAACAACCGCATTTCAAGAAATGGCCGAACAAAAAATACACCTGGACTTATTTTGATGGAAGACCAGTGACAACCTCTCAGGTTTGATTTTCAAAGTAATAATTTGCAGTTGATGAGTTAACTAATCTCACAAAATATTACCCTGAATTTTTTCAAGATGGCTGTTGACAAAAAAACTGGAGCACTCACAATTCATACGGTTCAACTGCAAGATACGGATGTGTACAATTGTACAGTTGATTTCATAAATAAAAACTCGGAGATTGAAATGACGGAGACCTACAGCCATCAAATAGATGTTGTCTCAGAGCCTGCCTTCTGGCTTCAAGTTTCAGTATATTACACTACAGATTCGGAAAGCTGTTTTCCAGAGGAGATCTACGATATTGAGAAGAGTATTAGTCCGTGGGTTCATGCATATGCTTGCGAGAATTGCGAAGTGAGAAATGTATCGCTTATTTGCCAACATACCGAAGGGGTAACAAAACTTCTCATACAAATGGTCATCACAACAATGGGGATCGAATCAAAAATTCCTTCTGTAAAGTTTGGAACTTCATATTCTTGCCCAATGACTTGTTCAGAAAAACTACACCTAAAGTTATTGGAGATAATTGATGCTTCTTTGGTGAAAATGTTTCTATTGCCAAGTACTACGAGTAATTTAAAGTTAATTAAGTTGATGATCTAGGATGATTTATGTAATGATGAGCTGTTCAAATGTATTTAGTTGAACTAATTGACGAAGAGGGAGATCCAGTTTGGTATCAACCTGTGAGTTCATCAATGGGTACCCAAGTAGTTGAGGGTTGTCTTTCGGGATTTTACCAGGCCTACAAACTATGCTGTAATGTATTTCAGAATTTATATGCAATTAAAATGGCCATAAAATATAAGCTCACCGGTTATTGTCAAAATTATTTCAGTTCCTTGTGACATTGGAAAATACAGCCCAAATGGAAAAGCAGACTGTTTATCATGCCCAAAGGGAAGTTATCAGAATAAACAAGGCTCTTCTGGTTGTATTCGATGTGCGGAAGGATTGTCTACTCTAAGTGAAGGTTCTACGATGGAATATAGTTGCCTAATCCCTACTGTAAGTACCTTTTCGAAACGATGAAAAATTTCTGCTTCATATTGCTAAAACTTATTATTTAATTTAGGCATTTGATGGTTGCATCGACTGGGTACAAATTCACTGGGTTCTGGCAATTGTCATATTTCTTTTGATAACAATAATACTGAAAGTAGTGATTTTCTTGTGGTGGTTCCCCGCATCGAAAGTATCTTTAATGATCAGGATGGTCCTATTGTGTGGTGGTTGTTTCCACGATTGTTGTGACTGCTGTGCTAACTGCTGCAAACGGCCTGTGATTCCCAAGAAATCTAATAAGAATTTAAAGAGAAGCAGTTCATTACTGCTAACAACAGATACTACTACAGATGAATCTTCAGAGTCTGATATGGCAGAAAACGTTCCGAAGAGAAATTTAAGAGCTAAGCTAAATGCAATTGGAAATAAAGCCAGCAAGTTAATTCCTAAATCTGCAAAACGACTGATGAAAAACACATTATCTGACAATAATTTGAATAAAACTACCACTAGACTCCTTCCTTCTATTCCTAAGGCAGTTATGCAAACTATTTCTGAGGAAGACGAAGATACCCCAGATGATAATGTGCCACTATACAAAAGGAATACTCTTCCTCCAAAGAATGCTGCCAATGATGGAGTAATAGAACAGCTCAAAGGTATTACAAATATCGGTAATGACCGCAGGACGAAAATGAGAAGACAAGATGCTTTCAGAGTGTAACCTCGCCAAGATCCTTAAGATAAATAAGTAAGTAATAAATGATTATACAATGATATTAATAGAGTACTAATGCAGAACAACGTGATATAGAATGAGACAAATCAAATATAATTTTATTCAACAGAAACCAATATAATCTATGACAGGTAACAAGAGTAAAGGTCTGGTAAACTCTCGAACAGAACAACAGAAGATGTAGTTTAAATTAAATGGTTATAACAAATTTAGGTAAAACTGCAGTTTCACAACAAAATTAGAAATTAGTGTTGTTAGTTGGTTAATTTTAGAGGTAAGAATAAGTACTTTTTTCTGAATTAATACAGGTTATTGTGTTAAAGCTGAGGCAACAAGTTGGTTATCAATTATCCTTGATATCCATAACTGGGTGGAGGACTATAGCTAGGTGCTGGATAAGAAGGATAGGCAGGTTCATAACTAGGAGGGCTGTAAGCAGGGGCAGGATAAGAAGGATAGGCAGGTTCATAACTAGGAGGGTTGTAAGCAGGGGCTGGATAGGATGGAGCTGGATAGCTGGGATAAGCAGGCTCGTATGATGGATACTGAGGCTCATAAGTTGGCTCGTAACTTGCTGGGTAGCTTTGGTACGGAGGTTCGTACGAAGGGTAAGATGGTGGAGTGTACGAAGGGTACGCCGGAGGAGTGTACGAAGGATAAGACGGCTGGTAAACAGGCTCTTGGTAGTAAGACTTCGTAGCTGGGCATGAGTCATCATATGCATTCTCCCAGAAAATGTCGACGATTTTGTCCACCGTTTGGTAGTCCACCTTTGTAGCGGTGATAGGCTTAGATTGCGGTTGTTGATAGTTGCTTCCATAGCCTCCGTACGATGGTGGTGGGTAATTATCCGAGCATTGAGTCAGTTTCTGAACAATGGCAACCAAAACTGCACGCTTACGCTTGGGAAGTTCATTCGCGATAATTGCTCTGCAAAAATTACAAAATTACAATTAGTACTATTCCATACAAAAATATGTTAATAGCAAATCTTGTAAATTATGAAATTATGGAGAATTGAATAGCAGAAAAACTTACTTAATTTCCTTCTTGTAGTAACTCTGCTGCTCGTAGCCATAAGATTGTTCCGGGTATGATGACGGGTAGGAAGATTGCTGATAATTAGGTTGATAAGAATCAGTGTTGGAATAGCCGGAATCATAGCCTCCATAATACTTCTCATCCACCACGCAATAGACTCCTGCACCCTTATCTGCCACACATGTGTCGTCTCCATCAACTCCGACATAGCATACTGAATTGCTTCCTTGGCTCTGAGATCCGTAGCCATAAGATGGGCACTTGATTTCCTTGACCTTTGCTTTTCTTTGAACTCTGGACTGATCATACCCTTTGTAGTACTCTTCGTAGTATTTGGGTTCGGGTTGCTGGTAACTTTTCCCGTAGCCTCCGTAGCTGTTACTGTTGTACTCTTCGGAAGCAGTAGGCTTAGGATGCTGCAAAAAATAGACACAATTATATATTTATTTGGCACAATTATATTTTCAATGGACATAAATTTATTTTGATTTGGCAAAATTATTTTTAGATTGAAAAAAATAAAATTATGATAATAGTTTATAGATATTGCTGACATAATAACGAATCAAGGTTCTTACATTTTTCAGTTCAGTAGTTGGTGGCGCATACCAGCCGACAACGTAACACTCGGAGTAGTAAGTTGGTGGCTGATAGTAGGATGGAGCTGGATAACTCGGAGCGTATGAAGGAGCCACATAAGGTTGAGCTGGGTAAGCTGCTGGATATGCTGGAGGAGAATAAGATGGAGGAGAATATGCTGGAGGAGAATAAGATGGAGGAGAATATGCTGGAGGTGAATAAGAAGGAGGAGTATAAGGAGGAGTGTATGATGGTGGAGGGTAGTAAGTAGGATAGACAGGCAAGCAGATGGGAGCAACTTGAGGGTACTTATCGTAATCGAATTCGTTGTCCACTTCCAACAGGATCAAATCTGCGTAACTTTCCTGCTGATAACCATAACTTGGAGGCGGGGAGTAACTGCTGTAATAACTGTCTGATTTCACCGGGAATTTCTTGCAGATACGCGCCTCGAAGTTCTTGTATGCCTCATATTCGTTGTAGTCAGTTAGAATATCCCAATCTCCCAAACGCACTCGATACTTATCCAGAGGACCATTTATACAAGATGCAGCCGTCAGAACAAAGTAGTTGTTCACAATCACACCGGTACATACGTAATTCTGTCAAATCATTTCAAAAAATAATTCTTAGAAAATAATTTAAAATTTTACAATGAACAGACGCCTCAAAAATTATGGTGAAAATGTTACTCAAAAAACTTACGTAGTAATCGTCCGTGATAAGAACAACCCACCGGGATTTAACGAAGGGGTTCACGGGTTGCAAATCATAAGACGGGGCTCCGTAACCGTATTGCTGCTGCTGGTACAATGAGTTGTCTAGGTATAGTTCATCATTGGTGCTGGGGATGACACCGCAGTGAATTGACGCATTTACTTCCAAATACTAAAAGAGCAATTAAAATTAGCTGCAAAATTGGATATCGTTTATTTCTGAGCAAAAGTTAATTTTAGGTTAACTTACAGTAACAGCTTCGTAGCTATCATACTCAGTATACTGAACGGGTTGAGGATAAGACGGCTGGTAGCTCGGCGCTGGGTAGCTCGGAGTGTAGGAAGGAGCTGGATAACTCGGAGCATAACTCGGAGCTGGGTAGCTTGGTGTATATGCCGGAGCAGGATAACTGGGTTGGTACTCAGGAGCTGGATAACTTGGAGTATATGCTGGAGCTGGATAACTGGGCTGATACTCAGGAGCTGGATAACTAGGTTGGTACTCAGGAGCGGGGTAACTGGGTGCATAACTTTGTGGATAAGGATCTGGTGGAGGAGAGTAATCTGAAATTATTAAAAAATGAAAATTGTAATACTTGCCAATAAATAAATTCAAACTTCACATTCATTATTTCAATAAATTTGCCATTAAATTACAAATAAATAGTAAAAAAATTCTTACTTGGGTAAGGGACAGGTGAAACTGCAGGGAGAGCAGCGGCGACTAAAGCGCTGGCCAAAAGCACTCCTAACCTATTCCATCGCTTCGAGGAAGTCCCCATATTTTCTTCGAAATCAATTTTGGACAGGACAGAGTGATGAGCAGACCAGAATCACCCGACTGACTCGAGGTTACATTTGATCGTAGGTCTTATTTATACCTTTGTCTGTCCTTGTCTCAATCTAAAAATGCATAAGAAGTCTAGCCATCTCTCAATTTACGGTTGACATGGCTGAGGTAAGTTTCGTTCAATTACTGATTAGCTTTCCATACTTCTTTCTCATTTGCATCCTCTGTCTGTGAGCTAGCAGCGGTCATGCATTTATCTAACCTGGCATCTACTATGGTTCATAACTTCTGTAATGTTCAGTTGAAATGAAGATGACAATCTTTTAATGGATTATCACTGTGTGGTATAATATGCCAGGTATTTAAACGTCTTCGGTTTGTTTCAAAAATGACATTATATTTCACCACAAGGGCTTGAATACAAAACATTACAAAGTCTTACAAAGTATTAATATTACACATGATAACTTCAGTTGACCTTACACTACAAAACGAATACATTCTTTATCCTAAAAAAGTAGCCATTGACCTTAAGCAATCAGTTTGGCTGGCACCTATTCAAATGCCCCTGTGATATATTTTTTACAACGATATACATTTTAAGATTACATATTACATTGAAAATTTCTGGCATGATTTGGCTTAATACATACTACCAGACAACTTTTACTTAACATAAATACCCTTCATTATCGTATAGAATTGTGTGCATGGTAAACGGGCTTCTTCCGCTGCTTCGAAAATAGGATCTGTAATTTATTCAGATGTACATGAAAATTATGATAATATATTTGCGTTCTTATTATTGTAGGTTGTAATTTCGATAAGAACGAGGATAAACTCTTACGGATTTCATTACGATCCAGACACTCTGCGGCGACTAACATTTGAATAAGCTGGAAAAGACGGTCAACGCTCTGTTCTTTCCCATTTAACAAAGTTCCTTGTCCATTATTAGCCACTGAGTGATCCCTTTTCATTCGTATCTCTTGGATCAGTGTCATTACATGAGGAATAACTTGAAGCTGAGCTCCTTTCCTTGCCCTCTCGATAGAACTTAGCAGAGCAAAATGTAACCTTGATTGATCTTCTTCACTGTTCATACACCATCGGAATATTTCTGCATATGTTTCAATGATTAGCATGTGGGCTCATTAGAAAAAATCCTACAAACCAAAACTATTTATGTACTATAAACTCACCAAATATAGCTGAATGCGGCGGAACGAAGCATACTGCTGGACAAGACTCTATCCAACCAGTGACTTGTTGTATAAGTCGAGGAAGGGGTGCTGAAAATGTATTTAATTACAAGTATTAAAATGTATTTATTATTTTCAATACATCTAATGTTATTCAATAATAATAACAAATTAAGTATGCCTAAAATGCCCTAAAATGGGATATATAATATAAACTTACTTTGGCTTCTAAAAGTCTTTCCTATTGCAATTAGCATGACGGCTGTAAATAAAGAGTCAGTCATTGGAAGGTGGCTATACTTCCCTGGATTTTCATCACTAATTAAATCTTTAGTAACATCACTGGCAACATACAATACTGCAGGACTATCAACACCTGCTGTCTATATAAATACATTACGATTAGTTTTGGCTTTATACTTAGCTTGCACATTTATATCCGAATTCCAGAGACTATATAAATCTTACCAACATCCACATAGCAATACATTTCAGCACATCCGAATTTTTAGATGCTATAGCTAAAGAAGTGACAAGACTTAGAACCAATAAAGGCACGTCTCCATCTGAAAATTCAAAGTTACAAAATCTATGTTAAATTAAGGTCAATCAATACATTGAACTTGCATTGACAATTCAGTCACAGTAATACTCAATATGTGATGAAACATGTTTCCACATTTACATAACAGTAAGTACAATTAATAGAACTGCTGACCTTAACGCATATTATGCACATACGAAAATCAAACCATCACCGATAATTAAATGATATGATAATTCAATAGCCTTGATGAGTTAAGCAAGACACAAGTTGTGAACTGTGTCTATACTGTCACTGTCATGTAGCTCATTTACTTAGCTATACATGACTATTATAATCTAGGTCCATGGCATCATTATTTCATCCCTGATTTCATCCAACGTTATAAATAAAGAAAACGGATAGCTATGAATGTATTTTGCTTACTATAAAAATTAGTTCTGTAGAATATCATGTTGAAGAGCGCTCCACGATCTTCATCACTCCCTCGAAAAGATAGATATGTTAAAATTGTCTCCGCTAGCTCCAATTTTTGAATAGTACTCAGTCTCTATCAAAAAAATTTATTAAATTAAGTAGAAAGCTACATTTTTGAGTAATAATGAGACATGAGATTCATTGAATTTTTATGGATAACATTCTTACCGATCTTTTGATGTCCCTCACATCATACAATCCAAAGACAAATTGGTTCACCAAATCTGTCACGGCTTCCAAATTGTAAGGAATATTCGCAGATTTAAAGGAAAAGTAAATCTGATCTGTAAAGTCACAATTATTGATAATTGATAAAAGACATTACTGAATTATACAAGCATAACAGATTGCACAAGAAAGTACATCTATAAATCTGTAGCAGAAATTATGGAAGAGTAAGAGGAGGGGTTATATAGATAAATATTATAATAAAAAATGCGAACGCTTTACAAGACGAATTTGTGATTAATACACATAAAAGTAATCGGTCACATTTTTTAAAATGTATATCAGACAAAAAAAAATTTTCACTCGTTCATTTTCAGCTCTACATGTTTGCATGTAATGTAATATATACGAAGAAGATAAATCTGTAGCAGAAATTATGGAAGAGTAAGAGGAGGGGTTATAGATAAATATTATAATAAAAAATGCGAACGCTTTACAAAACGATCGGTCACATTTTTTAAAATGTTTATCAGACAAAAAAATTTTTTCACTCGTTCATTTTCAGTTCTACATGTTTGCATGTAATGTTTAAGATATACGAACAAGAAATTATCTAATAAATAAAAATATTTCTGAAGTTCGGGAAATTGAACATAATTTCTAATGCTAATCATAAATCATAACTTAATTTTACCTAATTTTGCTATAGCTTCTTTCGCCGGGAACTCAAGCCAGCGTAAGTTGGCCGCAATTTCCGTGATTATGTGGGGATTCATTTTCATTCCAATTGGGTAAGGGTAGAATAGAAACTGATGTCATACGACGGGAAGCGAGATTTTCCAATCCTTAACATAAGTGCCTGTAAAATGCAAAAAAACATGAAAAAACACAATAGACCATTTGCGGATTCACCTAGCGCCACCTATCCGTTAATGTACCTATTACTAACAGCTGTATAAAATAGGCCCGGGTTTAGTTTACCCGGGCCCATTATGGTAGTAGGTACATTATAAGTTAGGTTGGCGCTAGGTGAATCCGCAAATGGTCTATTAGAAATGGAGAAATTATTTAATTGATGCATTAGTAATTTATTGGCAAGAGCTGTTTCAAACGGGACTCACTCGTAGCCACAACCCATTAAATTTATGACTTATTTGGCATGAAAGGGTTACTTTTTAGGAAAAATAAAGGTCATTTTTCAGAAATATTGGTGAAAACTGTCTGAACCTGATGAGTGTATTGTTCATGAATCCGTCAAAAGTTGTCCCAGCATTTCGAAATAAGCGGTTTGGATATCGGCACATTGCCGCAAGAAACTCTCTGGCTGGATTCACATTCACATAATCTAACCTCAATTGGCTTTGGTTAGTTTGGGAATTTCAAATCAAAATCTAGCTTTAGCTGATTTGTGTTGTCGTTGTAAAGGAATTGAATGTACCAAAATTACGGCTTGACCAAATTTGTTTCGCCATTTTAATTTTTGAAGGCAAAATTGGGGTTGTCAAATTCCCATTTTTCAAGAATCTCTAGCTTCTAGGTTTGGTTTTAAATACTTTACATGGGGAAATAGTACAACAGCCTGAAACCGAATCCCGGCTGCCGGAAGTCGGACGCGGGCATTGCATATCGAATCGACTATATTATGTCATCTGGAAACTGATATGATAGCCTTTTGAACTAAAGATTGAGTAAGAGTGACAATGACAATAATTTAAAAAAATTTGAAATGAAGCTAAGCGAATGTTTGATTTTTTTAAACTTTGAACTTGTATTTAGCATGCAAATTGCAATAATATTGCAAACACAAAACAAAGGAATTCCAAATGCAATTTTAGTTTATGCATTATTATAATATTAACAATAATTAATTCATTTCATTGAAAATTATTTACACAGCGGCCGAGAATTCAGCAAATGAAAAAATCAACCTGCAAAAGAAGTTACTAACAGTAGTATAATCGTGTCTAGTTGACATTTAGTATTAATACTAACTGAGCTACTACTGCCACCCGGCAAAAATGGAAGGTGTTAGCGCTGAGACTGAAGCACTTTTGTCGAGTGGTCTCTCTCGAGTTAAAATTCCGCAACCTAATGATAAAGTTTTCAGAGATGAATGTGTATATTCTTTTGACACTCCGGTACATTGCATTTGCTTTATTGTTTAGTAATTTAGTATTTGTATTAAAAGTATGCAATGTGTTACTGCCTTTTTGAAATCCACATAACCTTTTCATGGCTCAGATCTATTCCATATATATTTTTAAATTGTCTTCTTGTCCTTTATAATGCAGGAGACCGAAACGGGGCTCTTTATTTGCTTAAATTCCTTCTGGGGTCTAGGAAAGGAATATGTGGAAGGATATAGTTCAAGAACCGGAAATTCAATATTTTTCCACATACAGCGTATTATTGACACCAAGGTAAGTGATTGATTTATATCAATTTAAGCTTAACTTGAGAATGTAATAACTACTAATAATATTTACCTTTTTGTAGATATCTGCCCCCAAACCCAATGAAGATGAAGCCAATGAGGATCAGGAGAAGATGGACACCAATAAAGAGGTAGGAGTGGAAGGAGATTTTGATGTGCCGACATCGACGGAGTATGAGATGACAGAACGTCACAGTATCTACGTTTTACCCGATTTCCATAAGATTGATTTACCTAACGACAATCTTCCTGAAGAGGTCCATTATTTCTGCCAATTTATAACTACTATAGTTTTAAAAACACGTGTATGCTAAATGAAAGTTAACTTTTAATAGTTGTTGCGCTCAGTGGAAGGAGTTCTCAAAGCTGAATCGGCGACAAAGCTGGAAAATATGGCTGCAACTTTTGATGGGGAACCAAAAAAAGTGTCAAAGTAGGTTTCTACTTTTATTATATAATTTGCCGCCCGCATTAGTTAAAGTGCATTAAATGATTGCCTATGATCTGTTACCATTTATTTTATTAGGCACGCTGAAAATTTGCTGCAGTTAGACAACGGCAAAAAAATTCGGAGACGAAAGCAGCGTTGTGAAGTAGAAAAGTGTAATATAACGGAAAACTTATGGGTAAATCTGACCGATGGATCAGTACGATGTGACCGACGCTATGCTGATGGCTCTGGAGGAAATAATCACGCTTTGGAGCATTACCTTTCGACAAGTAAGAAATAAAATTGGCTTTGCAATATCTTATTGAGATTCCTTACAATAGTCGTTCTTAAAAGCTTAGTTATTTAGTATTTAACATTTAGTCATTTTTATATATTATCGTACCAATTTCTTCATTTAATAGCAAATGACTTTTAATAGAGTATCCTCTTGCTGCGAAGTTAGAAACCATAACCAAGGATGGCAAAGCAGATGTTTACTCTTACGATGAAGATGATTTGGTCGAGAATCCTAATTTGGTTAAACATCTTTTACATTTCCTTATTTTGAAAGAACTGGATGATGAAGATGAAATAGTAGAACTACCAAAGGAAGAAGTTGCCGTAGCAGAAATTGAAGAGATCAATTTAGACAGTGACGATGAAGATGATTCAGCAGATGCTGAAAAAAGTGATGATGTCAAGATGAACTGTGAAGATGTTGATATCGACGATATCAAGATAGACGATAAAGATATAAAAATGGAAGACATCAAGATAGATGATGAAGATAGCGAAATTAATGATGAGAGCAAGGTAGACAATGAAACTGCATCAGGGTCTGCTGAAAAGCTTGATGAAATCAAGGTAGAAAGTGAAGATGAAAGAGACTTGAAAACGTACAGTAAAGCAATGTCACGACCGTTGGATGGTAGAAAATTATGCTGTAATGAAAATTGTCCGAATCTGCACCCTGGTTCTTTAGTTCGTGCCCCAAGTCATGCTCTTTCTTTTTTTTGCTTGCAAAAGAAGCAAAAAGTTCAACGGATGTGTCAAGATTGCTTAGATAGGGCAAATGAATTCACAGACAATTGTATTGATGCTCTGAAATCAGAAATTCCAGTATTTACTTACAAAACAGAGCCCCGAACGGTTCTTACGATTTGCTTGGATGAAGAATCAGATGAGGACTCCGAAGAAGATTTAGAAAAGACAGAGAAAGTTGAAGTGACAGATTTGGAAAACGTTTTGGATGCCCTGACTAGTAAATTCAAACTGTCTTATCAGAGAGACGAGTGTACAAAAATTTTGGAAAAAGAAATGGAAGATCTGGAAAAAGAGTTTGAATGGTTAGATTCAGAGTTCACGAAAACCAGCGAACTAGTTGAAGAAACAAGGAAGGCGTATCTTGACATTGCTCTTCCTAAAATCAAACCAGTAATAACAGGACACGTGGATATCGATGCTAACGGAGATTGCAATTTCTATAGTAGTGCGGAAGAATGTGTTCCAAAGGCAAAAAGACCTGTAGCAGTAAAGCAAACGGCACTTCCGCCAAAAAATTTAAGAACCACTCGTTCCTCTACCTCCACCAGTCAAGTAGTAGAAGATTGCAACGATGTTCTTGAAGTTAATTTAGTAAACCGTGTTGCACCACAAATGCAGCTGTCAGCCACGCCTCCCGTTATTCCAAGAGTTATGCCAAAGATCGGAGATAAAATTTATGGAATGCACAGAAGTTCGCTACATTACTGGCTCCGAGGGGAAATTGCTGAGATTTATCCTGCCCAAAATGAATTTGTCGTTAAATTTGAACCGACGAAACGAGGAAGACCGCTGCGTGATGGTAATAAGTACGACGGAGGAACAGTCCAGACAGTGAAGACTATGAGCGCAAAACATTTAGCATACAACCTTCCGTGTCCGTTTATCCTCCCTGTAGGAACTCGTGTGATTGCCAAATTCAAAGATGAGTTTCAAACAGAACTTGACGGTCATGGTCATTTCTACGCTGGAATAGTTGCTGAGCCACCTAAAAACACAAATTTGTACAGATATTTAGTATTTTTCGACGATGGCTACGCCCAGTATGTATCTCAAGACGAAGTTCTCCTGGTAGCTGAATCCTCCAAAGATGTATGGCTAGATGTTCACCCAGATTCTTCAGAGTTTATTAAAAACTACGTTCAGAAATATCCAGAACGACCTATGGTTCGATTACAAAAGGGAAGTATGGTAACTACGGAATGGAATGGGAAATGGTGGGTGGCCAGAGTAGTCGAACTAGATTGTTCTCTTGTCAAGATGCATTTTGAAGCAGATGCTCGATACGAATGGATATACAGAGGTTCAACAAGACTATCGCCATTATTCCACAAGCAGGAAAGGCAACTGACATCAGGGACGAAGAGTAATGTACGCCGTCACAATGTAAGCACAGCCAGCAGGAATACAAATCAACCGACAATAGAATACATGTACGGAGCTGAAGACTGGAGAAATAAATTGGATGGAAAGAATCCCGTGGCTAGAAAATCGACTGGATCAGGTCCGGTTCGTCCAGAACCACAGGCTATTGTCGGAGTTGTGAAGAGGAAGGCTGGACCTATCTCTGCTGCTGAAAATAGGCTCATTGAATTCGAAGGCTCTGTCCAGCTGGTTAAGATTCCAGATCACGTCCCAAAACCCAAAGACTATGTCAACCACTTTTGCAACGAAGACTGTGTCATTCCGTACAATAAACATGACAGGAGTTTAAGATCGATAAATCCTCTCGCTCTCCCTATTTATCAAGGATGGGCACGGGAAATAGCAAAAGCCCCTCGTCGCACAGTTTTCTACAGAGCTCCTTGTGGTCGACGTTTAAGAGACTACGAAGAGCTCTACAGATTCCTCTCGAGAACAAATTACCAATTGGGTATCGATTACTTCTGCTTCGATTTTGCTGTGGACTGCTTCCACGAATTCAGACCTACAAGAATTATCAAACAACTAAAAGATCTGACGTACAATAAAGAACAAGTTAAAATCACCTGTGTTAACGCTTTGGACTTTGATCACCCGGAATATCTTGACTACTCCGCGGACAGAATCCCAGGCAAAGGAGTCACTATAAATACTAGTAAAGATTTTCTTATGTGTTGTGACTGTACTGACGACTGTCGGGATAAATCCAAATGTGCCTGCTGGCAATCGACGATGTCGGGCATTTCCTTCACTAAATTGAACAATCAAGACTTTCCTATCAAAGGTTATGAAAATAGACGTCTTTACGATCACATCGTCAGTGGTATATACGAATGTAATGATAAATGCTCGTGTAAGAAGACTTGTTTCAATCGAGTTGCTCAACAGCCACTCAAATGGCATTTACAAGTTTTTAAAACGACTTCAAAAGGCTGGGGAATTCGTCCGCTCTACGATATCCCCCAAGGGGCTTTCATTTGTATTTACGCTGGTCAGGTTCTTACAGAAGACGGAGCTAATGAAGATGGGCGCACTTTCGGAGACGAATATTTGGCAGAGTTGGATTTTATCGAAGTTAACGAGCAAGTTAAGGCTGACTACGAATCCGATGTTACAGACATCGAAGACGAGAAAAAGACTAATTCTGACGAAGAGAAGTCAAAAGTCATTACAACCAGCAGTGGCAGAGTGGTCACCACAAGACGCATCACCGATGATTACGATTCAGATGAGGAAGGTCGCAAGAGAAAACCCTCTAAATTAGCTGCCAATCCCAGTGTTTTTAAGAAAAAGAAACCAAAGCGAGTTCCTACCCGGGAGTTATTTGGAAGAGATGACCAGTGCTATATTATGGATGCAAAAAGCAAAGGAAACATTGGCAGATATCTAAACCATTCCTGCCAACCGAATGTTTTTGTTCAAAATGTGTTCGTCGATACTCATGATTTAAGATTTCCTTGGGTAGCTTTTTTCGCTTATAAACATATTCGTGCTGGGACGGAACTCACCTGGGATTATAATTATGACATTGGAAGTGTTCCTGACAAAAGTATGTATTGCTATTGTGGAGCTCCCGAATGTAGAGGAAGGTTGTTGTAAACTGCTGAAAGTAGATTTTTTCATTTTCTGTTCATCAGTGCTTGCACTAAAAATTATTACTAAATAACTAGTATTTACACTTAATCTTTATTAGTCTAGATTTCGATAACACGTAGAAGTAATTTTTTCTTCTTACGTACCAATTAATTGCTCTTTAAAAGCATTATCATATTATACACCCTTTTTTGTAGGGTACTTACTACTTCAACCTAAAGTAGCCCAATTATTACTAAATAAAATCTCTGATAGTATCTACTAAATATTATGGTATGAATTATTATTGTGAATGGTATGCTGTAATGTATTTGTAACGCAAATGTATTAATTTTGATGGTGTTACCTTTCTGTGGACTGTATTTTTTATTGAATAAAATAGATAGAAACGTTTTAACGTATTAGGAAAATCAATTTGAAAAGTTAGTACTTCTGTTTGTTTTATTAAATGATCAATTAATGTTCGTTGGCATTTATAGTAAAGGTCTCATTAATTTAGGGCATAACTTGTCCGATATGTATCGAGTCGAGACTAGAAAGATATTCTTGTTTGCATAAGTAACATCAAAGACAATTGGGTTAGAAAAGTAAAACTAAGATGCACACCAAGCGTTTCCGCCATTAGAGGTAATTCTGACATAAACAGCTGAGACATATCCGTTGGAGACTTTAAACCAATTAGTATTTCCGCTTACTGAACTTCCCTGTACTCTGCTCTGGATTGTGATGCTTGCACCATTTGCGAAAGAACCTACAACACTGGCAGTAGAAGATGGGCTGGATCGGATGTTCAGACCTCCATCAGCATTGACAGTGCCCCGGCAAGTGCTATCTGCTCCACACGCACCTCCGGTGCAGAACAAAACTCTTTCAGCCTCTCGTCGACGAACGAGTCCAGGAAGTGGAACTCCTCCAGCATTGACCCATTTGGCGAATTCCCTTGAAGCTCCAGCGACATCTCCGCCGTTTAGAAGACGCACCAGGGTAGAAGATTGAAGATTTCCACAGCCCAAGTTGAAGGTGAAGGAGGCAAGAGCAGAAAATTGATTTGCATTGAGATTTGCGTATGTTACTGTACTGGCAACACATTTTTCATATCGACCAGGGGAGGCTAAGTCCTCTACTAAGAGACTTTGACCATTGGCTGCGGAAAGAGGAACCGCGTATTTACCGTTCAGTGGAACAGAACAATCCCACACATGACAAGCGTGTCCGTAACCGATTGTTCGGATACCCTGTTCAATATAACCAAAATTATACACAATCATTTCAGATTCTTTCAGTAAAAATGTTTTTCATTTTCTTACAACTGGATCCGTGTAGAAATTCGGGTACCATCCCTCAAATTCTTTTATGAGATTAAGTCCTGCTTGATTTGTAGGTCCCGTGTAGCCTAAAATAAATTGTGTGTTTTATCAATCAGGTCAGAGATTTTATTCTGTTGATACAATGAATGGATTCTTACGTGCTGCATTGCTGACAGCAATGCATAGGACTGTAACCAAGAAAAATTTCATTTTCAAAGTAATATGAAATGGGTAAGAATATACAACGCAGTTCTTGTGATGACTACTCAATTTTAATTTCATGGTCCCTTTATATACTTTGTACACCTCAATTGTATCTTCTCATCCTATATCATTTCATCGTTTATATCAGCAATATTTGATTATTTGTTTCATCATTTTGTGGTAAATATTTGTATAGTGTGTTTAAAGTACATTCACAGTACATCCATAAATAGTCGATGTCGAATTGCTAATCTGCGACCTTCAAAATTCACCTTTTGATGTGATATGAAATCATTACACAAGCAGAAAACATTAAACTTACATCATAGACTATCTGGAGAAACTCGTCGATAAAATAGAAATCAATCAAAATTCCAGCTTATCAAATATTGACTGTAATTCTCCTTTCAGTAAATACTTAGAACGCATATGCATATGCAAACATTATTGATTTTGGTTTACCTGAATACTACATGACTACATGGCTGGCTGCTTCATTCATGGACTGAAGAAATTGAAAAGGCAAACAAATGTTAATTGAAATATGCAATTTGCTACTTCACAATTCACATTACTTCTATAAAGATACTTTGTATTAATGTAACTACCAATAGGATGGACTAATGTGAACCATTTAATTTGCTAATGCAAAATGATATTGGTGAATTAAATAATTTCACTATGTTTGAGGTCTGAGTACACATGAACATGATTTTAATTATGTTTTTATTGTCTGTCCCATTCAGTCCATCAAAAGCACAGAAACCATTCTTTGCAATTTAGGTACACAAGTATATAGAAAATGATCTTAAATTATGAACAATACCTAATTACGATAACAAATATTAAAAAATTATATGTATACTTCCATTTTTGTGCCTATTTTAACGTATCATTTTCCAGTCATGAATCATTAATATGCTTCATATAGGTTTACCACCCTATCACTTAGTATTTCTATCCCCGAAATCCAAACTACCATTGACAAGTCCCAACTAAAATTGTTTTCTAAATGAAAACCGGTTAAAGCGTAATGATGGATGAATTTATAAATTACAACAAATCGTGTGCTGCAACTGAGATATTCAATTTATATGGTATACGACTGAAAATAATCCAAAGCACTTGAATAGTTGGCACATGCAATCTGGGTAGCTTATAATTGATTCATTCCATGCTTGGCTGTCATGCTATAATTGACTTATGTACTTGTAACGTTGAAATTGAAACTTGACAGAAAATAATTCAATTACAAATAACACTTGTGTTTTCCAAGTACTTTTATCTTGTCCTGTCAATTTTGATTTTAATAGCTGTAGTAAGGTACGTAATAGCCAATAGCTGATAAAATATCGCAGAAAAACTATAAATAAATATATACTCACTCGACTCATTTAGCAACATTTATTCTGTTAGGGAGGCTACAGTTTAAGTGGATACAGTAGTAATGTTATAGGCTTCAATTGTATTTAATGTATCATTTACGTATATTATATTTTCGACAGTTATAATTTTGTGTAACTTTATTCTCAGGTCCTGTTGGCCTATCCAGAGGTTGTTAGTTCTATTAGGTCTTTGGCCTGTTCACTTACTATAATTATTACTAAGTACAGATGCTATTGCTATAAATATCCCCATTGTGGATCAGCAAAGCCTAATATATTTCATTTAGAATGATGAGTGAGGAATTTATATATACTACATGCACTATATCATCACGAGATTCACTATCTATTTATAATTTAATTACACTAATCCTACAGCATTCGTGTTTATACAATATAACATTTAGCATTCAAACTTACTTTAATCACAAGCATAGTATTTAATAAGTAAATTGCTGCATACCATTAGTTCTGAGTGGTATTCGTTATTCGTGCGCATTGTTCTCTCAAAAACACGTTTTGCTATTTTATGTACTTATAACTACAAATACCATTAACTGCGATAATTGTACATTAAGGTATGCATTGCTATAATATATCTGATCTAAATTTCTACCCTCTATTTGATAAGGTTCGCTAATTAACTACAATTTTAGCAATGCAGATGTAGGGACCTACATTAGCTGCTATTGCTACTACTATACTTATTAATTTATTGACATTGAGGGCTATATTATTTATTCCTCTGCGAATACATCAAGATATTTATTATCTTTGTTCGCGAACAGGGATGGATTTGATTGCAACCTTCCAGAATGCTGTCCGCTTCTACCATATCATGGATGAGATTGTTCTAAGGTGTATCTTACGTTTCTTGTGCGCCGAAAATAATCGTCAATATTGTTTGGCATCTTCTAGAGAGGTGCTAATTATGGTGGGCAATCTATAACCTGACTTCTCCTACTGACAAGTGACAACCTTAGACCAAAATCACTGACATGAGACACACCTAGTTCAATGTGTCGTAGTTGTCATTGGTATTTGCATTCAGTTCTTGACGGAATTCTTCCAGTTGCTGCCTTAGTTTTTCCAAGCTAAATAAAATACAGTTTTATTAGTCATTAATTCATTAAGCAGAAAGATTATCTCAGACCTATTAAAATGCACCTGTAAGCAGCAGAAAGTTTCTCGATGATGTGGTTTTTGACTTGGGTTAGTTCGGATTCTGTCATTTCTTGGCCTTTATGAGCTCCAGTATATTTCACGGCATCCCATATCAATTTGTCGCCCGCAGATTCCATTTGCTGCTCCAATTGTTCCAGTTTATCATCTTGCTGTGGGCTATTGTTCAGCAAATTACACGGATGAACTAACTGAAATTAAGTAATTAATTTTCCCAAAATTAATAGGTACCTGCTCTCCCGTTTTCTCTTAACATTCGTAGCCATAGCCAAATTCTTGTAGAATTCCTTGAGGATCCATTTTCTATCGCTCTTATCCTCAGTTTCATTTTCTTCTCGCTGTCGAACGGCTTTGGACTCCTTGGTATCCTTCTCATCCTTCGTGGTGTACACCAAAGGTGTGGCAATATGTTGTTCTTGAGGATTAGCTTTCTTTGGCTTGTCATGTTGGTCAACTTTGTCGTTTCCACCAACAGAATTAGCAGTTGGGGATTCTGATTGGGTTGCCTTCACTTTTTTATCGTCGGCATGTCCATCTTTTTTGTCAATTCCGAAGTAGTTAGACCAGTCAACATCTTTTTTGGCAGCAGATTTCTTGATTTCATTCTCTTCAGTAGGATTTGGACCCGGTGCTGAGTGACTGTCCTTGTGATGTCCTCCAGAAAGAAGAGGGGGAGTTGAAGATGAATCATGAGTTACTTTTTCCTGGGATTTCGGGAGATTATCATGTAAATGTTCGTGTTCTTCCTTATTTCCAAAAATTTTTAACAGTTGAGCTGAGACATGTGGATCTGTCTCTTTCTTTATTCGATTCACTGAGTTCTGGAAATCATTTTAGAATTTCTGAAGCTGCAATAGGACGTAAGATTCATAAATTTTCGCCAAGAAATAAAATCAATACATACCATTGCAAAAAGGCTACGTGCCCCGACTCGTTTACTGCGAGTTTGAAGAGGAATAGACTGCGAAGAGTAATAATTAGATGAGCTTCCATCTCGTTTTCCTATAGATTTCTGGAACCCTCCATAATGCTTTCCCCCTCGGGAAACTCGAGCAAAGTCATCCGTACTCATGTAAGAATCTGAGTTTCTTAGTCCGTCTTTCGTGTCTGTGTTCAAAGCATATCCATCCAGAAGAAGAAGAAGGGTTTCCAGATCCTGATCACTTAATTGAGCTTCATCTCCTTCCTAGGTAGTTAATGATATCTTTATTTATATCCATGCAAATGCTTAATATCAACATAGCTCTTTGGATTTGTCAGAGATAAACGTGCCCGGATAAAAGCCAAGTCGAAATTATGCATTCATACATCAAACGGGCGTATCAGATACCTAAGCATTACAACTATACCTGAGTGGATTCACGGAGATTATTGTTCATATTCAAGCTCATAAATAAAAGGTCATGAATATGTATATTTGAGACTTACGTAGTTGATCATTGTTCCAGGGTAGCGTTTTGAATTTCTCCGAGCCATGGCATACGGGAGGTAGGACTCTGGCCCATTAAACACCGGTCTTTCCAACCCGTCTTCCCAAGTTCCTTCCGACTCCACAATGGAGTCTGCATCTTCCCTATCTCTCGCTTGGCTAAACTCAGGTCTCGGACGAAATTCACGGAAAGAGGAACGCGGAGGAGGATTCCGTTGTTCACGTTGATTCATCACATTGTCATCCATGCTATTAAGTTTATCCAAAACATTTTTCACAGAAAGAATAAATAATACCATATATTACATGCAATGATTTTTGGCTAGAGTCTTCCGTCTGTCTATCTACCATTCACATGCACATAATATCCCATACATTCCTTTTATATCTTTCTCAAAAGTCAAGAAAACTCATAAAATTGTATGTATGTACAAAATCAATTATATATCACGGCTCATGACAGTCTTGATAAATGCATATGCAACTTACTTACTATAATAAGGAAAATGTATGTGCTTCATTAAAATCCCTAATCTTGTTGCTTCCTTACTGCCTAGTCTAGAGTCTAGAAACTAACTTTGTTACTTTGATGCAATTTTCTTCCAAAAGTAATAAAGTCTGTTCCCAGAAATTGTTAACCATGTAATAAGATTCTTAGCTATTTGTTGGTAGCAGTTTAGTAATATTTTGTCGAAATTTTCAACTCTTCTAAAAATTGAATATGTTTTTCAAGGTTGAACGATGGGAAGAGTACTGATTTTACATTACAATTCAAATGAAGTTAACGTGCAATTGAAAATCTACAATAATACTAATAGGAGTTATATATTTTATTTTGGTATGAAATCATAGGTGCCAAAGTTTTAAGTTAATCCGAAGTTGGAGTGTAAAAGAAAAAGTGTTGCATTGAAATAATGGATTCGTGTGAATGATTTTAATTAGTCTTACGTATTTCGTGAATGCCCCTTGTTTGCATTAATGTAGGCTAGAGGAACGCGTCCGAGGGCAGAATATCTTTTGGTGCGAGTTCCGTGAATTTCAACAGCTCCATCCAAATCCTGTTGCTGATTTCCGTCAAAATTGAACTGAGAATTCTTAATGACGGTAGCCTCTGATAGAAACACGATTGCCAAGCAGTTCAGAAGTAGAAACACAATTTTATTAGCCATTTTCATAATTTTCCTTTTACTGATCAGAATTTGAAAAATGGGTTTGGGGAACCAGAAAACCTTTTTTTGATTAGTAAATGTTTATATTGATGTGAGAATAATATAATAGAATTGTCTATTCACAGTATTTGTCCAGTTTGGGAAACAACTACATAGTTTTGAGTTAGAAAAAGTTTTTCGATAGCTGACTGGGTGGTATGTGTATGACTGGAGCGTGTGACGTATAAGAGAGGACTGGACTGCTTTCTGTGAAGTAATTACTTTCTCCTGGAGCTTTCTCCTTTTCCGCACTGGGAAAGTAATTCTGTTTCCTAGGTCTAACGAGACCTCAAGTCGGGCAGCTCAACAGTAGGGATGATGTCCCGAACACCTCCGAAAACGGAGGAGTTTTTTGTGAAAGAAAGGACAGGAGTGAGCATGAGCCGGAAAAGAATGTGGGCGAGTGAAATACTATGCAGGCAGAGTACAAAACGTACTTAAGACTGACTAAAACAAATTTCTACAGGACTTTCTCCTACTCCTTCTTCCTCGAAGAATTTCATTATGATCTTGTTCATTATACTATTTACAGGAGGCTGGGATATGTCTTCTGTCACCGTCACCACTCCCAATGGGCAATACACAAGGTGACTGCAGAAAACTTGATCCTTTTACGGCTCTACTACATTGAAATAAAGAAAAGCTCTATCGTCTAGGGAAAGCCTTGCATTCCGATTTAATACAGCTTTATGGACCTTGGAGAAGTCAGAATTATTATCATGGCACACATAGAAAAATTCGATTTAATTACAGATATTTATGTACTGCCATTTCAGTGTATGTATCTACTGCAATTTAAAACATTCTTGCGCCAAGTCTTAGAATTTAGATATAAAATATATTGCATTGAATTTATTATATATAGATGATACATTGTCGAACATGAAAGCTGGAACTAAAAGTCGTGAAGTGGTTAGGTACTGGATATTGCGTAGCTTTGCAAACAATAAGAACAGTTTTTTATTCTTCTGGGAAATATAGGAGCTTGCTTTTAAGATAGAGTATCATGTATGTGAATCTGCAAAATGCGCAATGTTAATATTGTATATGGCCAGCGAGGGATAAACTCCAACTTCCGAGTCCTGGAGAATAAATAGAACTCCGTGAAAGGTCGATGTATGAGGTACCCCCTAAATAACACTTATTCTTTATTGAACTTTATTACTTTGTTGGAGACATTATTGTCCACACGTCTTTTCGGAGATAATCCCAACATCTTCTACATGCACATGACTTTGAATGACGCAAAACAGAAGAGTCCTGAGATTTCCTGACCTTAAGTTTCCCATTAGTTTTGAGGAAGACATCCTGCAAGCAAAATACTTGTTTGCCAGAAATCTTACAAATTGCAGGTAGGTAGATACCATGAATTTATATCAATGCTTGACGATATAAAATTACTTCGAAAGACATTTGAAGCATAATTGAAGTTTATTGTTTCAAGCTTTATGTAACCCTTATCCTTTTCAGAGCTATATTCATCATTATTCTTTAATTTGGTAAGCAAAATAGTGTTTCCGAAAACTATAGGTGAGTAGCAGCAGATTCTAAATTGATGGAGTGTTTAGTATACCAATTTCCATCGTTAGCATAATTGCATTTGATGTGATTCCAGGAATATCTTTGATAACATTCAAACAATGGAGTTATAGGGCTTCTTAGGTTTCACAAAATAATGAAATACCTGGAGCTACCTTTTAATGGTGTACTTCAAACTTCAAAATGTTGATGGACAGAAACAACAAGTTCTGAAATAAACAGCAGCAGAATCATAAACATAAAAAAACATCAAACTGATGCTAGAGACAGCAATATCCTTTGTATCCGAAATTAATTGAAAATTAATGAAAATTATTCTTGAAAGTTTACCTGTTGTATGCTTAAATTAAGTACAAGGCTAGTCCATCATTACTCAATTACGAAAGGTAAGCATCCACTATCCAGCCCACGAATCATTTAGCTTTTTTCGACGACCAAATAATCTCAAGTTTTTATATATAGTAGATAGTATTTAGTTGCAAATTTTGGAAATCTGCGTAGTATTTCTATAGACATCTTTCACACTTGTCAAAAGAGACAGAAAGAAAATGACATTTCATGTAATTTGAGAGTTGTAGTGGAAAATTGTTAGACATAATACTGTATTATAACCATAGATCTAGGTATATAGTGTAATAGTGTACACAATAGAAATATTTATAGGATTATTAAAGAAGAGTTGAGCTGAGAGTGACAACAAGAGTTTGCAGGAAACTGCTCGAAGGCATCTTCATCCTATTTACTGCTAACGTGGTATTATTTATTAAAGGTACGTTTGTATTTGCATTGGCATTGCTAGTTGCAGAAACGCAGTGAGACAGGATATGACTGTGAGTTCCATTTTATATGCATATGTCTATGGCTAAATACAATGATAATGGGAAAAGAATAATATGGAGTTCTGGTTGGTTGACGCCAACAATAAGGTAGTGTGCAAATATATTTAAGCATTGTAGGATGAAGTACGATGGTCTGCTGTGTCGTCGTCATCGTCCTCATGTGCCAAAAAGTGTTTCGGAAGTGAAAGCGATCACCGTTCGTTCGTGTGTTACTGACTGTCGCGGTGTCGATGAACTTTGTACAAGACAATCTGCCTGAGACCATCACCCATCCCTTCATTTGCATTTCCACTCTACCGCAACACAAACCAATGATACACACTACAATGCATACTCGACGAGGATGGATGTGAAGACTGTATACTCTGTACACTAATTGCAATCTGCAAATGTATATCTGCATGAAAACAACTCCACACATGCAGACCTACTACTCTACACTTACAATAAGTACCATATACCAAGAATCTCTTCTTATTCCCATATTACCTTCCCTTTTATTAGCAGCTGTACTTTGAATTCGCATTTGTTTGCGTTTCGTAGACTCACTCTCTTGCAATTTGAAATTAAATGCTAATGCTCTCTTGTGGTGTGCATTCTATCAAGAATAGTAATACAACAACAAAAAATCCTATATATTGGTCGTATCTGTTGCTTCTGTGTACAATTCAGACAGTTAGAAATAATTGTGACTTTAACTATGCGTTGAATTACAAATTGGATGTATTTACGCAGTACATTAACTTGCCGATTACTAGTTTGCATTTGTATTCTGTCTGTAGGGTCACACGGGTAGATACAATTATCTGTAACAAATGTGTAGTATTTCTGAAAGAATGAGATATCATATATGAACAATCGTCCATATCAACATATAATTTACTATCAACTTTAATCATATCAGATTGTTCTTAGTATTCCATGGGAGTCTCACCCTGAGTTGGTTGACTTTGTTTACTTCTGCAATGTGTACCAATAACTTGTCTACATTTCGCAAGCGTACCTTTCCTTTGTTTATATTACTTTTTCTACTTAGATAAATTGTCTGAGGTTATCCTTGCACTTGAACTTTGCCATTTTATTATTACAAATCTTTATAGAACTATTTCCATGTGCATTTGCGTATTAAATATGATAATAATTGGCACATTTTATTGCTTTTACAGTTACCATATTTCGTACTCATTTAAAACTACATTTATGGTAACAGCATAGTTCTATTGTTCTTTTTTTCAGTCAGCAAAATGGCAATCCGCGAATCATTATAGAAGCAATAATTTAGGTGTTAAAGTTTAAATATTAGGATTTAAATCCTTTTTTATTGTTTAGTAATAGGAATTGGTGTTGTCAGCATATTGATTTACGCGTTTAGGTACTATAAATAAATAGGCTGGGTAACTTGAATGGTTCGTTGGGACGTTATATCCGTATAGAATGGCATTATTAGGTCTGTGGCCTAATTTACTTACAACATCAGTATTTTGGGGTGTATATTGAGTATGGAATGAAGAATGTGACCAAAAGTGGTTTGTTTCACTCTCATTGGACTCATTAGGAGCTATTTTTGTCTGGGAACATGAAGAGACATAGATTTTTGTCATTCTTGTCCATTCTGACAAATCAGTTCAGTAGTGCAGTGAAGGAAAGGAAAAAGGTGTTCATCCTGGATTGGGATGCTTATAAGGCACTCTAATTACATAGATCTTACCATAACCTAAGCACACAATAGAGTAATGCACATAGCAGCATGTCCTTTACGTGTTTGTCGAGTCCAAGTGCAGAGCAGCCCAAAATCCCTATAGTTGAAATGTACTTATCCACACATCTTTGTGCATCCACATAAATGATAGTAAACGTTAAGTATGGTTTGCTTTGGTTGCTAACTGAGAAAAGAAGGATGTCTTGTTGGTTTGGTGAGAAGAAGTGAGCTCAAAGTCAAAGTGCTAAAGTAGGACAGTGGCACACATAGCTACAGCCATAATACTAATATACAACAGAGCACATTTAGGTACTTACAATATCATAATATCTATCTGCATTATTATTACTCCCGTCTACACAGACCTAACTACATTTCTTATTACCTCTCCAACTCTCCTTTGTACATCCAACCTTACAGACCTAACAATTCATCCAAACACACTCCCTGGGAATTAATACCTAACTATCGTAAATGCATCAATGACAAAGCAGAGCACACCAACCAAAGTCCGAAAAGTAATTATAAACTCCACTCATCGATCTGTAGCCATGAAGCCAAATATTGCCCTCAAATTAATCCCGGTCTAACTACGTGATCTACAATCTAACTACATATTAGACTCAAGATTTCAAGTTGTTCCTTTTACTAAATCCAAAACCCATTTTATTAAAAGCAGACATCTGATATTATATTAACTATAGTTTTCCATAGGTGTTAGAATTCTTTGATGTTTATACCATACAGATGAAATATTGTAAAATGTCTGTTACTAAGTATTGATGTACAGAAATAAAGTAATTTTGACATTAGTCAAGTATACGAAGAGTAAAGTAAAGTTGTATGCGCGAAAATCTTAGAGATGGATGAAATAAAGACTAAAAGTCAAAAAATGAGGTGGATAAGTTTATGATTTTGTGCCTTTGGGAGGAATGGAATATAATATTACATGTAGCTGAGAGGAACAAGTTTATGGAAGTCAAATGGAAGAGGTAGACAGGGTACATAATGATAATATAATAAATATGAGACACGACATGCTTTTGCTGTAATGCAATGCAATGTCGTGTTTAAATGATGGAATGAAGAAGAGTGAGATTTGGCAGAATGCTAAACAATAGATATTAAAGAGAGTGGGATAATGGCAGTGAATAGTGAAGTGAGTTTGTGAGGCATATTACTGCAAGGCAAGAGAAGAGTGCAAGTGGACCAGAAGAATATAGTACACTTACATACAACTAACAATCAAGTACGACGATGGACTAGAGACGAGGACGGATTAGTGGAATTAGTTAGTATTGGGGGAAGAGGCAAACTATGCTCTTAGGGCTTATATATAAAATACAATAGAATCTCTTATATGAACTATAGTCACTAATTATTGTTAGCTGAAGTTATATCTCTGAGACGAATGCACAGTTGTGAGTCTGACTATAAAAGAATGATAGTGAGTCGTCATAAAAGTTGTAACGGGACTAACTAGCTGCACTGATCGTCAGGAGCTCCACTGGCTGTCAACGTCACAGTCTCCCTCATCCATTTGATTGTAAGCGAGTGCTAATGCAAAATGCAAGGAATATGATATAGTCAGGTATACAAAGAAGAGTATCACGTTTTGCCATCTCCCTCTTCACTGTTATTAGCGTTGTTCACTTTTATACTCATCCGTTAGTGCAAATGCAAAAGAGAGCAGAGCAGAACGTTTTTGAAGTGGATAGAATACACTAGCTAAATAGAATACACTTTCAAATATGTACTAGGCATGTTAGCCTATAGACTATACTACCTATTTACTTTATGTAACGAAAGGATAGAGAACCACAGACCAGATATTGTATGGTTAGACACATCTTTCAACAAAGCAATGTGATATTAAATAGTTCCCCGTTTGTAAAAGTGGTGTATCTACTAGGTTTGTTTGGATATGCACTGAATACACAGGGGGATGTTGGACAAATACATAGAATCTCGTTCAGTGAGGTAGTAGGTAACTCACAATGTATATACTTACACTTTATACAGTTGTCTTGCATAGCAAGGCCAGGGGAATAACTATGCCAAACGAAGCTCGCTTAGCTTACAACCAAGAGTGTAACATTCGCATTCACATTGGCATTGGCATTGACAATTTCACTCGCACAATCTTTTTTACCTACTGTACTACCAAGTACATAGACACGAACCACTACCAGTTATCTATCTAAGTATATTACGTGCACAGGGAAAAGTATCATAATATTATCTGTTTCACTAACCAACTAAATTCACTATTCATTTCTGATGCCTACTTATTTGTATACATCTATATGGGCTGTCATGTCATAAATGTTCAAATCGCATTTACTACATGCAAAATACTAATGTGATCTAGAATCTAAATGCACAGGAGAATAACCCCAGGTCACTGCCAACATTAAAGATTTATAATGTTATGCTAGTAGAATTATATTACCCCCTACTACTCTAACTTAAGTAGACACGAACCAAGTAAAATAATAGGGAACAAGAACATTGAAAATTTTGTTGTCGTGCCTGATTTTTAAATAGATTAAAATATGCTAAGGAGTAAAGACCTTTTCCCTAAGCCATTCACAATTAGCTAAGCGACTGAATTATAAGAAATACGCATCGTCAGACTATCAGAATGTTAATCGTGAGTAACAACATCATTACACTTATAGTGTATAGTAGTGTGGAGTCTGTGAGTATTTTTTAGCCATTAGGCAGAGGCAAAGCATCTATAATAAAAAATATGAGACAATGACATACTTCTAGGACAAGAGGTTAAAGCTCTGCCCTGCCATTTTACCTGTTCTCGTCTTTTCCTCACTTGGAAGTCAGAGTTAGGTTACAGCTATCGATAAGTGCACAAGATTATTCTATATGAAATAGTACACTTATTGTAGGTACGATTTGTGATATATTATAGTATATAGCCTGTGGATAGGACTATCCTTATTATAAAAGTTAACTAATGAGACAAAGCAAAGTGTTGGAGTGCAAGAGCTTCGAATTGTAAAGTCAGGTAGCTCTCCTATAAAGAACTAAAAATGCACAAGTAAGAGTGCTCTCCTGTCAACTTTTTATGGTTCACTTGGCCCAATCTCAGGTATTAATGGCTATCTATGGGCTTTCCTATATGTCTCTGTCACCCTTATAATTGTTTTTCCCAACAGCCATTGCATATCTCACTAACTGAACCTTAACCATAATAATAAGTTGTGTTTTGAATGCATCCATAGCCTCGGCCTATTTATCCTTTTCTTCTTCCCTATTTCTTGTTTCGATCATAATCATCAACAATATTCAGGTAATACCTACTGCTGCTGAAGTACAGTAACGAGTCCTACCCATCATAAATATTTTACTATGTGAAGACAAGGACGCAAACGACCACAAATTGAGCAGGGCAAGAACATTTTTCAGAGAGTTTTTTTAAAGCTCGAATTTACGGAATGAATAATGTGCTCTATACTCACCAACTTCACAAATGTTTTGATGCCAAAAGTCAACTTTTTTGCAATGTAGGTAGCAAGTAGGTATTTTCTTTTCACTAACCTGCTAAATACTGACAGAGCGACTTGTTGCTGCACAATTCTATACAAGACATGCAACACGAGTTGGAATTTCAGTGCCCTGTGCCAGCTATAGCTACATAATTTACCTTATTGTTAATAAAATCTTAGTATTTGCATAGCATGTCAACTTTATCTAAACATAAGTCACGTCAACTCTTACACATACCAATCTAGAGTCACGCCATATCACACACAACCCTATCCTGCATCTCTTTTAGTTTCAATTTTAATTTACCGACCATGTCTCACAGCTCCAATCTCAAATGCTTCAAGATAAAATTAACGACCTCAGCTAAAATTGTCATGAACGTTTCATTAAGCAACTTTGTCAACTTATCCCGGTGATTACAACGACTTAGATTACACTAATTTACGGGTACTACTACATTTACATGATAATCTTCTAGGAGCTAAATGGATACAGGAAGAAACTGTCAATCAAATAAAATCGTATCGCCATACTATTTACGATTTTCAGGGAAAGACTGCCTAATTTATTCAAAAATGGTATTTCAGTCTCTAAATGGGGCATTTATGTGCAGTATTCTTAGAATCTACTTACTGAATTGTTCTAGATACAATTTACCAGGAAAATAAATCTGAGAATCAGAACTGACTAAAAGTTATTTTGTTACATTAGCACTGCATTTTGGTATTTATAGAATAATAGTGCAACAATTTGTGTTTCTGATCGTTTCATTTCATCAGGATAGAGGACTGCAGGTAGTGAAATGTATCTACTATGTCGGTATTGTGTTTATTTATCCGTGTCTATTGTCTTGATGTTTTGGTTTATTGACAAAGACTAATATTATGTGCAAGTTACGTGTATATAAAATGAAACGTTGCATAGTACGCGTACGGGTTGAAAAAATGAGTTAAGTTTGGTTACAAATCAGGTATTATAGCAGATATTATAAGTTGATAGTATAGACTGGTGGGTAGGAGTTATTGAAGAGAGTGAAGCTTGAAACATTTAGAGAGAATTTAATGTCTCTACTAGTAAATGGTATTATAGTCGGAGTTGGCTGGTTGTGGGAAGTAAGAAGTTATAAGTATAAGTCAAAGTGAGTATTTACATATAACAGAACGCACAGAGAGTACACGGTGGATGGTTGTTGTGGGCTTAGCTTTAAGTTGTTAGTTGGATTGGAGAGATATTCACCTGTGCCACTTAGAATGTAGGGCAGTTGCTTGAATGGAGGCATAGTGTGTCAGTTCTCATCTAGGCCTTCCATCGAGAGCACACAGCCAACAGCTAACTGTCCCTACGAGACTAACATTATTTTATATTCCCAACCAACTCTCATTAGCTCTTGATACACTTTTATACCAATTTTTACCTATTTTTCAAAAGTGATATTAATTAGTGACATATAATTAGAGTGACTAACAAATTGTGAACCTGGATCCTAGTACAAGCAACAGTTACCCACAACAGGAATCAGTTAATGCATGGTGCAGTTGTCAACAAACGAAACGTGATCGGAGGAAAACCACCTGTGCTCTGCATGGAACGGTTTCAGTGCTTCCATTAAAACAGTGGAGTTCAACGTATAAAAGTTTTCATAGTTCAGTTCTATTCACTTGAGACTGCTCCCGGTCTTTCCTCCATTGGATCCCCAATAGTCCCACTTTTACGAGTGATCTTCCTCATTGTGAGTGCTTATAGAATGTGATGTTCGTATTCCTAAGTACTACCCGCATTATTTATGGACCACATATTTGCGTGCATTAAACCCAGAGTAAATATACCCACATTGTGAATGGATTCACATCTACCACACGTATTTGCCAATACCATTTCGGATATAGGTATTAAGTTTATCTACTCGGTACCCCTTTTTAAAATATTCTCCCTCCTCCCCATTTCAAGAGTGACTATTTTAATTTGGCAATTCCTGATTACTGTTGCACTAGAGAAAATCTCAACTTCAGCGAGGCTATAATCTTTTGATCACAGGCTAATCTTAAATGTAGTTGGTCATAATTAACATCACAATTTTGTTCTGCCATTTCATTGAAAACTATTCGAGTTAATTTAGAAACTCTACTTGCTCGTGGAGCTAATACTTTAAACAGATTTTCTTAATTTTCCCAAAGGTTTAAGAAAACAAAATCAGCTATCTGAGTACATCCTAAGTTTTTTTGCATAAGTTTTTGAATTTGTTAATTAATTTGAGTGTTAATGAATAGTGTAGGAAAAGGGACAGAGTAGATAATTCATGTGCGTGTCGAGCCATTGCCCTTGCACTTGTCACTTTTCTGCAATAACGCTACTTATCTAGCACAACGGAACGCGATACAAAGAAAAGATGAAAGCTTTTCCTTTTGCTCCCCTTAGACACAGCAGACGAGTCTCTTGTAGTCGTAGTCACTTAGCATGCACATCCACTTCTCAATAATATCTATCTGTATACACTCTGTCCATCCAGCTCTCATTTCATCAGTTCATTCTTAATACCCTTCCTATCTCAACAATTTTAAACATAGTTCACAGTTAGATCCAATATTGACCACATAACTTATAAATAGTATCAAAATAGATAATCCATACATCTCTTTGTTCATTTAGATATATCTTGCCCAATTTATTTATCCGTATAGAGTTTAGGGTAATTAGTGCACAAGGAAATGCTTAATTACAGTTAAAAGATAATTTCTGAATCTGATTGTCCATAAATGTTGAGATTGTTCCATGCAAAGTAGTAATTTGAGTGGAAATGTGGGGTAGTAAGTTAACATGTAATTCTATACCTCACATTTAGAGGAGAGCTCTACTCGACCAATGACGGGACTGGATCCTCATGAGTCAATGTATCAGTGATAAGTCTGGATTGATGATAGCCATCTTATGCATGTGTGTTGTGACCAAATAATTGTGCTCTTAACTCATTCTCAAGTCATTAAAGTGGAGATGAAGGAGGAAAACCTCAGAGTGAAAGTGAAGATCCCCATGCAGTGAATACTCCCTCAGTCAGTACTATACTAAGTACTAATACTCTCCGATCCCTCAACCAACCACACACATCTATGCTAAATGCATTCATACATATTCACTCGGATATAAAACACAATAGAAGATATACTAGCAACAATAGTCCGTCCAAGTGCAATTCAATAACAACAACAGGGTTGTAGTTGTAGCTAGTGAAAAGTGACGGTCGAGACTGAGGATACAGAGTGCAAGAAACTGGGTCAACTGCTCCTTTAACTGGGCATTTCCGTCTCTTCACGTACTACTACCACCTGCCCACACTTTTCCACGGAGATTACCTCCACGTAACAACAACTCATACATATGCTTCATCCCAACTACATTCTTACGTATACACGGATCTCTATCATTTTATTCTCTTAATACATTGCTTATTCTATGCATAGTTTGCTCTAATCCTTCAGACTCCCCTTTTGCAAAAACTCCATCACAATGTTTCTCTTAATATTTACAAATATTGTGGATACACAGATTCTAATCCCCAGATATGTCTACAAATATATTAAAAATAAGTATTTTAGTCGATTTTGCAATAGACACTGTAGGCTGCACCGAAATTGATACCAACAACAACAATACTAACAAATAGTAAATAAAACCTCTGTGCAGTAAGTAAAGCAACAACAAAAGTCATGAAAGGAGAAAATAATTTTTGAGACATCTTATTTTATTATCATTATCTAGTAGAAGAAGCTTTGTACTTGAAACTCTTGAAAGTTAAAGAATCAGCCAAAGAAGTTAATTTCATATTTTTCATATTCCAATACCGTTTCTGTAGATTTAAGAATTTCGATTTATGAGGTTAAGATATTTTTGATGTAGATAGGTAGGTAGGTCATTGTGGATGTGATTATGTGATGCATCGTTCGGTATAATTTGTCCTAACCGTGGTTTTTGGTAAAAATTCCATTGCTGTAAAATAGTTTTGGTTTAAAAGTAGCAAATCATTGCTAAGTACGCTGTACCCGTAATAACTCTTTTGACCCATAAAAGATTAATTAAAGCAAAATTGCCTTGATTTGAATTCAGACACCCATGGCTATGATAGAACCGTA
This sequence comes from Tomocerus maximus, assembly GCA_019776445.1. NCBI lineage: Eukaryota > Metazoa > Arthropoda > Collembola > Entomobryomorpha > Tomoceridae > Tomocerus > Tomocerus maximus. The sequence continues at coordinate 69,272 of JABASH010000038.1, forward strand.
GTTTTATTGAGTGAAGTAGTAGTTCAATATGGAATTTGACGGGGTTAAAATCCCATGAAAAAAGTCTGTTCACTTTGTGGAGATTGTTTTTAAGATTTGGTAGCATTTATTAGTATTTCGTTGTGATAAAACAACGGTAAATGTAGTAGCCATGAATGTTTCTGTCACTGTCCCCTCGTCCCCTGCTGCAATATACGATATAGATTACGTCAACATCAATATATTATGATTCATGATGGTAATTAGAAAACTATATTGTGTACATTGAAAGGAAAAGTTTTGGTGGTGTAACAAAAGAGGTCTATCGCTTTGCTGTAGCAATCGCTTAGTATGAATAGTATGAATACTGTATGAAAGAAAGAAATAATACAAAATTGAACCTTGTTTAGAAAAGAAGCTGAATGAAGCAAGATTGAAAGTCAAAATCAAGAAGGAGGATGAGAAAGTGCTAATAAAGTGTTATCCCGGATCGTGTCTTGAGTGACTAGTGATACATAGGGGAAGGATTCCCTGGAATTTGTTTTGTGTTGGGTGGGTCAGGACTGGAGTAGTCCAAGTGGGGAAAAGGAACCTACAAGTGCTGAATGTGTGGATTTAGCTGAGCGTGCCTAAGCGGAAAGGATGACAAGGATTGGAGTCGCTAATGACAGAGAGTGGTGCAGTTACAGTTAGAAGGGACTTGAAGGACTCATCCGGGAAATACTATGAAATTGAATGAATCAAATTTGGCAGATCCGTTGTTACTGACCGGATGTGCCTTGGGAGGACCACCGTGGGGATCCGTGGGTCCGTTCGGAGGTCAAGATCTGATATCAACAACAACATTTCCAGAAGAAGCTCTTTTACTGCCTCCAGGGGCGAACACTCCGTCTCCTTTGCTCTGCAAAAACATTTCTCTGGGAGGGAGCGGAGGAGGGAGCGATGGAGGGCAGACGGGAGTGGAGCTGGACGCCTTGCTCATTGTCCAGTCCAGTGATAATTTTGCGGAGCTGAAGCCTCTGCCGCCGTTCGAGTATGCATCCACCGGTCCGATTTCTTTGCACAACGACCCGCACCTGCCGCAGATGAGTTCGACGGTCAACTCGCCACCACAACTGCAACATTCGCATCTGCAACACCCGTCGACGAACAACAGCAATGGAAGTAACAGCAGGGAGGAGAAAAGTCCTAGTGGAAGTAGTCGCAGTAGTCACGGCTCACCGAACACCGCCAGTTCTCCGGGAGGAAGCAGTTTGTTTGACCCCGTCTCCAGCTCCACCCCAGTTCCTGTCAATGTCAGCACGCTCAATATCAAGTCCGAGCTCGCTGACTACCTCCTCAACTCCGACATCGACGATATAGCGGCTCTCATCGGCAATGCCATCGCGGACTCGACTGTCCCGAGTCTCGGCATCGAACTGGACCCCAACGCCGTCACGTCCTCCACCATGGACCCCTGGACAGAATTGGATGCCTGGATCGAAAGTGCTTGCCAACAGCCAGCCCCTTTGTCTCAAAATGGAAATGTACTTAACCGGCTCACTGTGGTTGACCAGGACGCCACGATACACACTTCGGGGGGAAACTCCTCAGGAAATAGCAACGGAGACCAGAACTTCTTGGAGGATTCTACCACGTCCACTCTACAGAGTCTTTTGGCTGCCGACTCCTTCTCACTCTATCATCATAATAACTCACATCACTCTCATAATCTCAATCATCAGAACTCACATTCTCAGGATATTCTTAATAAACATTCGGATTTTCACCCGCCGCCTTCTTCTATTTTACAGTCTAGGTAATTTTTTATTGCAAATAATATCTTTCGCTACCTCGGACTTTGATTGATTGAATGAGGTTGTTATTACAAATACATGGTACAGTATTCGCTACCTCGGACTTCAACATTACATTTTCAATGTTAATATCTATTAAATAGGGTAGATCATTGATCTTTAAGAATCTCTAGGCCAAAAAGCAGAAACATCCAGTTTCCGTTTACAATCTGTCTACAGTTCAGCATTGCAAACACCAAGAACGACTTTTGCACGTAGTTACCATATACCTTGTACACAATATTTCTAAAGCACACTCTAAAGGTATAGCTATCCATCCATGGCTTAATCTCTGTATAAATATTAGCATTGTACGTAGAATAAAAATAACAGAACAAGCTTCTGCATTGACAGAGTTGGAAAAATTGGAAACAGGTGAAACAGATTATGTATAGGTATCCGTTGAGAAGCAGAGGAATGCAAGTACCTAACTCCTCCAGGGATAGTACTCATTTACTTAAGACAGCAGTATTTACATACGAATTTAATTACATAGATTTACTTTTTAATAGGATTTGAAGGAGTTCATGGTGATGCTATTTACTATCTGCAGAGATAATAGTGCTGATGCAAGTGGAGTGTGTAGTTTGCAACAAGTAGCTACTACTAGCACTATATTAGCACGAAGCTCAACATAATACTACTAAATAGCGAGTGTTTACATGTTTACTTATAGCACACAGACACACAGGTAGGGAAGAGTTGGTTGAAGGTAGTCTCATCTCACCTCATGATGATTATTTAGTTTTTTGAGTAAAGAATAGTCTGGTTTGGCGATTCAAGTTGGTGTTTCGTCTGATCCTAATAGGGCATAGCATGGGATGGTATGGCAAGGTATGGAATGGTAATGCAAGTCTGAAATGATATTCTTTAGTGAGTTGGGATGAGTCAAACAAAACAAAGTCAAGTGAAAGTTGAGCTAGAAACTCGTTTGATTGCTTGAGTGGAAGTGGAAGTGGAGCAGTAGGCTACGCTCATCGCCACGCTCACTGACTCCACAACTCGAAATATCTGCCAATGCATTACTTAGACCAACTGCAGATAGTACTCACTCACATACACACACTAACCGTAAATACAATAGGTACCGTAGCTCAGAGAGACAGATACCTGCTGTACATGCACAAGTAGTACCAGCCAACGTCGCATCATTATTATCCAAACATGCAATGTGGACATCATGAACATGTGTATGCTGAATATTCTTTCCTATACATTCCTATCTTCTACCTAAATTCACTCTTTGCTCTCAGAGAACAGAGGACCATAAAGATGAGATAGACACTAGGCCCATTTATTTATCTCTATACTAAACTACATACGTCTTTCCACTTTTAGTTTAGCTACTACATTATCATATGCACTGTTCAACAAAAAGGGAGTTGCGACTGCTTTTGCGTTTTAAACTCCATGTGGGTACTTTTTTGGGGGCTTATACGCAAATACCATGAATGCACATCAATAAATAAGAGTCTGATAATGAATTGAGCTCGACTCACATCAAGGAGTATTTACAGTATAAATGAGATGCACTTTGTGTTTATTCACATAGGGAAATTAGTGCTTTGTAGTCAGTTTAAGTTGGATTAATGTAGAATGAATAAGAAAAAAGTGAGTGTAGTAGATAGGCGAGGAATTGTTTTAAGTATGTAGCAATAATTATGTGTATACTTTTAACAAATTGGCGATAAAAGCTTTTTTGTTGGGTTTACGTATTTCACTTCACCTGGTTGGAGTGATTGAAGTTTTTACTAAATAGAGCTACGGATGAAACTGTCTGTCTCGAGTCTTTGTATCCCTATCAGACAGACTGATCTGAAAGAAATGAGAATGATAGTAGAGATGTTCTTCGCCAAAAGTGGAGTAAGACTGTTGTTGTTGTTGCGGTTCTTTGTTTGCGAACCTGCTCAACTAAATCATTCTTCAATCTTCTGTATCTATCTAGTAGAGCATCCCTGTTTAAGAATGACTTTTTCATAGACTGCATAATATAAACTCTTTCCCTCTTGTTTCATTTCGTTTGGCAGAACATGCATATGTGAATCAACTGTGTAACTGAGTTAGTACAGTCTATGGATTATGTTTGCATAAAATAGTGTGAGCTTGTACCGATAATAATATCTTAGATGAATGTGTTCGACTTGGTTTCATCCATTTTTGTATGAATGGATCAAGCGTATCCATTCATAACTAAAATTATACTAAGGAGTAGGTGCTAAGATATTATTTATCTAGTTGAGAAGAGATGCTGTGGGTTATCTTGCCGCATTTTTCAGTGAGTTATAGTAGAAGGAGGCGATAAGCGGTAGAAATAGAGTGGCAAAACGTTACGGTACGGTGTATTAACATGTGTTTCGCATGTAGCCAGTAAAATTAATGTGGAAGAAGGATGTTTTAATTATTTATATTAGTTTGAATGGATGTGCAAAGTAGTTAAATGGGAGTTTTACACAAAAGTATTAGTTCTACTCGCTCCTGCTGCAGATAATTATATTTTAGTGATAAGTGTGTTGAGTATTTTTGACTGAAAAGATTTCTCTTGGCAGATTACAGCAGAATCCGAACGGAGGACTTCGGAATGGTGGAAGTTCGAGTAGTATATCTCCTTGTCAGCAAGTGCCCGAGTCAACAACGCCGTATGTCCTCAAAGTGGATCCGTACACACTGGACAGGTTGGAGCCTGGGTCGCCACCTTTTCTGGAACACGTGGGAAATGGGGAAGTGCAAAGACCACACACGACCCACGTGTCTCCTCCGGCGGTGGTGACTTCAACGATGATGAGCAACCAGCACGGAGGCTCAAACGGCTCGGGCCGATTTCGAAAATCGTCGTACAATAACAATCGTGGGAACAAGCCTTCCCCCCACAGTCACGACAACAGCAATCTAATAAATTCGAGCAGTGGGAACTACCACCATCCCTCTGGAGAGAGTTACATGTCCCCCTTCTCCAACTCACCCTCCAATGCTCCTTACGACCAAATCCACAATCATGTAAGCTTTTCTTACAAGAACGGTATATATTCTCCTAAATTACATTTCGTTGAATGCAAGGATCGGGCTAAGGATTGGAATACTATTTGCACGCAGGGAGTATCACCCAACAGCCGACTCGGGGGCTCTGGATTGAAAAACAAAAGAAAGTCGTCGAAAGTGATAAGTTCCTCTGGGTCCAGCGCTGGGTGTGTAGACAGTGGGAGTCTGTCAGGGTTAGACGGATGCGGAAAAGAGAAACCGATTCATCGCTGCGGAATTTGCAATCGTGGCTTCCTCAACAAGTCCAATATCAAAGTTCATCTGAGAACGCACACGGGAGAGAAGCCCTTCAAATGCGACACGTGTGGCAAGGCCTTTCGACAAAAAGCACATCTCCTTAAACATGTTCAAATCCACAAACGAATACCTAGGGACTGAACTAAATAAGATATCGTCTATTAAAACATTCCATTCATATTGTTTGTTACTACATAATATAGATTTATATACCAATACCCAACCCCAAGTGAAAATATATACTATGTACCTACTACTAAACAGTTGTCGCTCGAGAATATTTTATATATTATTATATACTGC
>JABASH010000039.1:0-74564 GCA_019776445.1 Tomocerus maximus
AAAGTTTATAAATAATAATTAAAATTTTCGCATCGTATCTGTATGTCTAATGTATATGACTACTATTTTACAATGGCACACACATTAACTGTAAAACATTGAGATATTTAATAAAACTATTAATAAACATATTAGATGTGAAGTGACAGATAAAAGAGATTCTAAGTTAAGTAGATATTTCAACCCAATAATCTAACCTATAGTAAAAATTCGCTATTCTAATTTAGTCAGTTACAATTAGTAAATACCACCAAATTGATGTCATAACAGTTAAAATAGAAATATCACGATAATGGTCATTATAACCATGTATATATACGAATATCTATACTATTGTGGGTACTAACATTTTACAAGGACAGAATGAAAGGGGGCTTCATTTTCCGGAAGAATGTCAGAAAAAGACCAACTTTCAGTTGCTGGATCATATACCTCAGTGGAATTCAAAGTTTCCTCGTTCTCTCCTTTTCCTCCAAACACATAAATGCGGCCACCCAACACAACGGTACCTATAAAGTAAACCAAAGAATTGCTTTTAGCAAAAAGTGCTGAAAAATTATTTTAATATCCCTCTCTTACAGAAGTGATATAGTATTTACATAATTATTATATATATCTAGTGTACCAAAGAGTTTATTAAACTTACTCATTTCTTTCCTAGCAGTTTTCATTGAGGGACACGTTTCCCATTTTCCAGTATTAAAGTCTCCATTAAAGCACTCCATTGAATTTAGGACTTTAGTCCCATCAAACCCTCCTATAGCGTAAATGAATCCACCTAAAAACACGACATTGTGGAACATTCGTTTTTGTTTGAGCTGCTTGCTTGAGACCCACAAACTATTCCGCGCAGGATATTCTTCTACCAAAGGCAAAACTTGAGAGGATTTAGACGTTTTTTTGGTTTGTCCACATCCCCCAACCTTTAATAAAACCATTCTTTAGTAAAACAGATTACAGAAATCAGATAACAGAAATAAAAAGAAATCTACTTTCATAATATTTGACATCACAGGAGTAATTGTAGTACCGAGTACCTACCACATATATTGTATCTTCGTCATCTATACACACACCGTAAGCATCCCTAGATCGATTAAGAAAAGCAATTTTCTCCCATGCATTGCGACGTGACTCTCCGTCAAATTTTAATACTTCCACAGTGTTTATGACGAACTCCGCTTCTCCAATAGTAGTTCCTCCTATCTTAACACAATAAAATATACATACCATTAGAGACCACTTTTATTAGTCACCAATTAGACAATTTTTTCGAATTTTTTATTTATCTTTACCACGTATATGTCTCCTTTCATCACTACAGCAGAAAAATAACAACGCGAAACAGTCATTGATGGACACGGTTCCCACAATTGATCGTTTTGTAATTTAAGAGAGTATACATTTTCTGTTACATGATTCCCTTTTCGTCCCCCCAAATGGTAGAGTACATTATTTCGACACAAAAATGCATCGCTGACCCGAGCTTCAACATTGGCTAGGAAAAGTTTCTTTTTCATCTGAAAGTCAAATGAATGTAATTCTTAAGAAATTATATCCGTCTAGATTAAGATAAGTATAACTTTTTATAATATTATGTGCTCATGTGGCCTAGCATTTCATGTGTTATTGCTTTTATTTATAGATTTAGGAAACTTCTTTTAGAGGCAACTATGAACAAAAATATTACTTAGGTTATCAGTACAGTACTATAACTAACTATAATAGGCGACAATTATAATTATACCACAATATCATAGGACCATACTGCCCTATATCCATTTTCTTCAACTCCGCTAACTATGATAAGAGTATCATTTTTTGGCAGCTGCAATGTTGGTGGTGGCTGGCTGTCATCAGAATCTAATATGATATCCTCCATTGATACAGGCCATTGGCGTATTTCCCTGTCGAGATCTTCCTGATCAAGTTTTACTACGACGTCTTCAATACTGATGTCAGGGTCATCGTTGTCAAAGATATTCAGAGCAATGCTAATTGAACTTTCATCCAAATCTTCTTGAAATTTCAGCCACTCTGAGCTTCTCGCCAAAATGCAGTGGTGAGCCAATATGCTATTTTGTGTTGCAGGAGTTAGACTTAACAGTTTTACTTCGGTCATTAAATTGTAAACATATTCCTTCCTTTTTTCAAAATCATGCTCTATCCATTGAATAGCAGCATTGCATCGGGTCACTCTGGAGGAGGATTTACAAACCTCTTCACTTTTGAAAAATTGAATTATCTGCAATAAAACCAAAATTATGAATCAAAAGTCAATAACGCCTACTCAATATTTATGAGCCAAGGTGATATAAAGTAAACTGGTTTACCTCATCGTAAGGAAGTTCCAAAAATGAAGATCCGATTTGGAGATACTCCAAATCCCTTGCTATATAACTTTCTACATACCCCGTAAGGACGGTCATCTCGTACATTTTAGCATTTCTCAGCATTACCCAGCAATCAAACTTCTTAATATTATCAACTATATACTCAATGCAAAGCTCTTGTGCATTGGTGTGATTAAACTGCCACGACGTCACCAATATGTTCCAAACATTTTCCACTCCTATGTTCAGCTCGTCATTATAAATAAAACTGGAAAACAAAAATACAATAAGAATCATTATACTTGTAAGTGCAGGATTAACAAAAGTCATTATTTTATTCGTATTTTTGTCCAAATTGTGAGAATACGACTAATAAATAGAAATTGTACAAAATTATGCATGAACCACCAACAATAGTGAAAGTCATGCAACTCTCTGTGTGTGTATAGTCACTGTATAGTTATATTTATTGCTTACTTCAGCAGTACACGCAGGCATTGAGGGTCGACATTTTCAATTGGAATCGAAACAGGATCCTTACTTTCGGGGCAAGGTAATAAGAGCTCCTTCAAAATTTTTCTGTGTATTAAAATTACTTCTTGTCTTGCACCAACTAACAGCCTTATAGGGGGATGTGGTGTCCATCCTAGAAGAGATGCTGAGGAGCAACGTTCGTCCACAGAATTAATTTTAGTCCCCCGAGCCTGTAAAACAACATAGAAAAATACATACCTCATACCACGAATATAATTTCCTTTCCAATTATCTTTACATGCAGCATAATGATTGTCAGTTCATTGAAATAGAAATAGTTTTTATTTAAAAATCATGACTATACATTTTTGTATATTGCTTTCTAGGGATTACCTATTTCGTAAATAATGGAACCATTTCAATAATAATTTAGTTTTGATTTCAAATGTATTGCTTGGTGGCTACATATTCGGAGGATCTATATGAATAAGCATCATTATTTTAAGAATAGTAGCAATTTAAAAGTTTGCAACAAAGCTATTTTATACGACACAATTGCACTAGATTGTAAAACAAAACTGACGACTATGCTAATTAATGTGCCCCTCGTCTCACATTCCTCAATGCGCATGAATTTGTTATTGAAATCGGCTTTATTTTTTGAAGCCCTATATCTAATCTGTATAACTCAAATTGGTATATTATAGTATTAAATTAGATGAATAGGGAAAACAATTAAATGTGAAGAAAAACTGAACTGTATACGAAAAATGAGTTAGTTTGTCTTTGCTTGGGTACTCCCTAGAATGACAATCTAGCTGGAACACATTCATTGCTATTTTACATACATAAATATAATATTATTTATTATACATACATAATCATCACATTATATGCATATAAATTGTTTTACCGTGGATTTTCTTTTTAAAGAACTCCGTCTATTCATTTCGCTGCAAAATGTTGATCACAAATTCTCAGCATCAATAAATACGCATCTGAAGACCGTCGGTAAATAATCTTGCATCTGCCATCTACGTTTTCCTCCTTTATGACCTACCTACACCTACACCCACAATTAGACAGTATATAATCAAAAAGGTGGAGATTAAAATTCCGGATTCTCTAATTAGTCAGTTTATGTATTCACCCATCAGGGAGGCATATTCATATTAAATTAATGCACATAAACAATACGTATTAACATTTATTATGTATATATGTGTGTCAAACGGTTATCGTCGCATTCAGTAATAACTGTTTGTAGTATTCCCTTTACCATGTGTAGTATGTAGTAGTACGTACCCTGTCAATGTTCGTGTTTCCACATAAATATCACTTTATATGAGCTGCTTATCACAACAGTAAATACATGTACATAAATACAATAAGTATTTAATGTATACACAAAATGAAACCAACTGTAAGAATTGTTATTTCATAGAATATTTGTTATGCACACACGCTATATTTATGCGCCCGATTTCGTACGCTGAGAGCTAACCATTTAAAAAGTCAAGTTTATTAATAATTAATTATTACACCTTTTATGTACAAGGTATCATTAAATTATTACCTTTCCACTTGAAACTGACAGTGTACATATACATACACACCAAGTCAAGTCTACCGGCGGTAAATGTATGATAAGGAAAGGGGTGTGGCTATCTTTCCGTCTCCATTCTCCCCTGAAACCAAGTTACTTCACAGTTGATTGCTAAGCTCTGCACTGCATACCAAAAGGTGAACGAAAGAGGTGAGTAGATGAGATAAATAAAGAGTGCAGTCCATCAACTACTGAATTCCTGCATCTGTTAACTTCACAAACAACTTTCCATGACATATTTAACAATTTTTTTAATTTCCAAAATGGAATTGTCTATGTAATTACATTCATGTTTTGTTACATTGTTAGCAGTCTAGGAAGTTGGTTGAGCGAACCTTTTCTTTAGATTTATATTGATGTAGGCTGCCATGTGCCAATCATTGCCGATGCAGTAAGTACAACTGTACTACTAAAGGGCCTATAGGGAAGTTGGTACTTCAACTTTTTTCAATTCCTTTATACTCCCTTTATCAATTCATGCATTTCACTGCGTACATGTTAACACAATAATATGTCTACAATTAAACTGACCCTTTTTAATGTTAACTGTTTATGCTATTCCTGTATAGATATCGTTTTCAGTTGTCTATATAACTAACTTGACTTTACTGCAATTTATTTTGACATTAAAAATATTTTGTCCCTTCATAGTGATCTACTTATGGTAGAAGGTAGAATTAACAACTTTGATTACTATTTCCCTCCATTTGAGATCTTAGGATTGGTTTAAGTTCTGAGAAGTTGTGGGCTGTGACCTATCTGTACGTATACTTACATTGGATGGAATAATGGATCTGGGGATGTAATGAGTGATGATGACTATACTTCTTTTATTTAATTACATGTTCACTAAACTCAAGCCGACTTAAGTGTTCCTTTACGTTTTGCTTTTAGCCTCTAAAAGCGTAGTAGCAAAAGCCCAAATTAAATCAACTTGGTTTAACTTGACATGGCAATCATCAAAGATGATCTGGTTTCTCTATATCCATAGATCTCTCTCTCTATATATAATGCCATCGTTTCTATATTCCTCGTTGTGAGACCAAGGTACATATTTACCTTTTCCCAGGTCGAAAGGGAAATAGATTAACAGAAGAAACCTACTCGTCATACATATCTCATAGTATCTCTAATATAAACCACATCATAACAATACGACAGAAGCAAACATGCCACTTTAGGTCTTTCTTGTTGGTTTAGTATAACACAGAGTCGAGGAAGAAACACAAGAAGTAACGCTTTGAAGCGACTCGCTTTTGAAAAGCCAGAGTCACATTTCGCATTGGTGGTTTTGACAGAGGAAGAGGAGTACAAAGTACACATCCACTTAACTCAACAGTCAGTCGATTGTAGCTTTTCAGAGTTATTTAGTTATCTAACAAGGGAATACGTGTACTACACATTTTTACCAAGTATTTGTCGAAATATTTCATATGAAACTTTTTGATGCAATTTATCTCAGCTTTTAATATTACCACCAAATGTGCTTGTATGCTTTTATGGGATCCTTTACCTTCTGTATCAAATTTATGTTATTACGGTTTTGCTATTTCCAATACTGATAACAATATATGCATTATGGATCTATATGGCCTAGGGAGGCTCAAGCACTTATCCAATATTTCAGAGCATCTATCTAAACTATGAAGGTGTACGTTTTCAATTGCATTTAAATATCAATAAAAATAACACTTGCTATGAGACAATTTGCGTTTAAAACACACACCTTAACTATATTTATTCTGTCTTCAACAAGCTACACCTGTGGCCTGTAACACTTTAAGAATACACTCTAAAATATTCATTAAATATCTATAAGCTCAATATCTGTATCTAATAAACCTATCTGGCACAATAAAATTTTGCATTACATGTACATTTCATTTCATTCACATATACTCAATCAGTTTGTCCTGACTTTGTCTATATAGTAGGAATAAAAATAATTGTGAAACCTTATTTTGGCCATAAATTACTTTTGTAAGAAATACTGAGAAAAGCCTTCCATCCTCTGAGATGTTTGCTTCGCTGCAAAGGACAAAGGTTTAAAAGGCTCAGCTTACATATTGGCAATATAAAATGTCTTCATTAATTTTACTTCGTGCACGCATATGTCAAAACTCGTCAACCTTTCCACGGGGAACCAAGAACTCAAGTCAATTAATTTTAGAAAGCTACCTGTAATCCGATTTTAGCCTTAAAACATATGTCGAGTTCTCTTTAAGAATAATTGATATCTGGATTTGTGACTATATGCAAATGTTTTTGTTTTTCGCTACTCTAGTAAAATAAGCAACAAATACAGAAACAAATTATTATTTTCTTGCTCCCTAGTGAGAACGCATGCTAGTTTGCATGCTTTAATACATTAAATTCTTCACTATGGATAGGTGTATGCAGAGAACAGGAGAATCCAGCAAGCATTGTCTTGCCACTCAACTATGCACTATTTACCAAATATATGGTACAAGCATACATTAAATGCTTTTGTGTTTTGCTTCAACAATTTGGGATTTGAAGGTGTATAAGTGTATAAACAAGACATTCCTATAGTTAAGTAGTTCGTATACATTACAGTTGTCTATAGATGTCTAATCTAATATGATATTGCCATCCATTTCATTTTAATCCAGCAAGTAATCAATCAAAGCTAGAAGCGACAAAAATGATAGGACACAATAAATTATTTCAAAATATAATGGATGTCGAGAAAGAGAATATTTTTTGTTCAATGTTTTCTCTGCTTTTCTCCCTACTCATTTCAACTGTACGTTGTTGTGTCAGATCCTAGGATCTCTTGTGCTGTCTCTCTGTCACTTTAACTTGTCCTTTTATTTGTTTTCCTTCACAATTTCAGCTCGCTATTCTTTCAACAAAGACACGATCTCGTGAACGTGAATAATTGTCATGTCTTGTGAAATTGTGATAGCAGTAGTGAGAATCGAAAATGTCGGTATTTGTCAAGTAGTCATTTCATTCATATACCATACACTTTTCTACACTTTTGTTAATGGCTGTTCCGAGTTCGAATAAAAAATTTTGCGATGTACAAAATTGCAAATGAAAAACGTTGTTGGTATACCTATTTACTTCTCGACAGTCAGTTTTACATAACATTGAACATAGTTTTAGTATTCTAGATATATTTAGTATTTTCAATCTAAATTAAATCCTTGAATCAAAGAGTAAAATCCTTTCATTAAACTTAATGTAACTACAATAATAATTATGAGTTATACATACAGGTGATAGTTAATTCAGCAATTTGTTTCGTTCATAGTTGTTCCTCATACAGTGCCGTTTTATGAATATTTGATGATGATGCAGTTCATTCAATCATTGTATCTCTGTGTAGCACATACACATACAGGAAATAATATTTTTGATTAAGAATATCTTACAATGTGTGTACTAAATATTTGCAATTTATTACCTAACAATTTATTACCTAACCATATTATCTGTATGTTAGGAAGTAAGAACAAATTTAGCTATTCATAGATATGTTATAGCTGTATAAGTATTCTACATTGCTGACTAGATATTATAATCCAATTGAATGTAGACTAGGTACTATTTATGCGGTATTGTGGGATACTGCGGTACAACTACACTGTACACTACTGTTTTCAGTACCTATTACTAAGTCTACTGTGATTAAATCATAATTATGGTTGCTACAAACATTTAGTGGCTCTAATTATTATATTTGTGTATTTATTATATGAACTACTCGCTAAGTAATTAAAGAATTACTATCCTCTTCAAAATTCTTTAATTTCGATGTAGTTTACGTAGATGTACAGATACTACTCGTGTAGGTATGTTAGTAACATACAAACAATCCATGCCTACCATACGGCCAAAATGCTACAGATTCTAGTATGCATAGTGCTTACTGTTAGTAATTGTCTACATCTTGTGACACAAATTAGCTTATTTGATGTCGCTGTGGCTTTAATAGTGAAATGATTTCGATATTAGTTCTCTCAAATTACTGCTAACAAATGCATACACTCAGTAGCATTTATAATTTCATTATGTTTCATCAGGCTCATTAGTTGATTAATATTACTGTGTTGGCAAGCATTCATTAACTATATTGTGTCATGGCAAGTCCTATGCTGTTATATAGTAAGTTCGTAATATTAAGTGCAGTTATGAATTACAATTGTGAGTTGATGGAGACGACAACAGTACGTATTAGTACGTATCTACTATACGCAAAAGGACAGATATTATCACAGAGATTCGCAATAAAGGAGGGAAAGCGACCTTTCTCTTTGATGGCAAAGATAAGAGATTCTTCCTTTGTCTAGTGCATAATGGCTAATCTCATTTCGCCATTTGATGTTTTCTCTGCAAAACTAGAGTGGAGTTACAAAAACAAGAGAAAATGAAGAAAACGAGTTGGTAGTTTGTAATAACTACGGTATAACAACAATGCACTTCGGTATAACGAGCAAAACAACAACACAAATAAAAGCAATTAGCCCCGGCTTCCATTAGCTGAACCTTTTCCCATGGTAGAGTATACTGTGCGACTGAATAGTGTATGCGAGACTGAACTGGATGAGCGAAGGATGAAAGTAATATTTATTTCACAGGGCAGCATGCAAGTATATTTACATTCCGTATATTTCAAGGGAGGCATTAGCGATTTGAATTGTCAACTTTCAATTCTAAACTCTGTTTGATGTTTCCAAAGATTGTATTTCAAGTATCAAAACTGAACTGTCATTGCTGAGGATTTCTCATGACTTTCTACGTTGCCTTACATCACCACAGTCGTAGTATTTAAAGTATTTATGTAGGAATATTCAGAAATATTTTCACCAGTACATAAACAAAAATCTCATTTGTTGGTGAAAGCGGTAGAAAGTAAAGGGAAAATTACAATTTCCATTTCTCCTGTAACCTACTTGATATTGAGATATGAAATGAAAAGCTGACAAAGTTTACGTTCGAATTGGCAAAAGTGGAAAATATCGTATAATATAATTTATACCCGGAATATAATGATGGATATTTAGAGAATAGCAGTTGAACTGAGAAAGACAACTGAGAAAGACAGTAAGATAAAGTGCACTTATATTTTATGCTTAAAATAACGCGTTTGATAAACCTCTAGAGTAGTGGACGGGACATAAATCCAGGTAGAATGGTTTGCATGACGGTGCATGGGTGCATTATCACTGCTATGAAATGTTTTCTACTGTATGTCTCACCCAACGTTGTTCATTGTACTTTCTCTTTTCTTATAATGAACTTTCACCGACTTTTTACAGGAACTTTCTCCAAAATTGCAATCAACGGGAATGACATTTTAGTGCGGTGAAAGTTGGGAAAAGTTTCATATGAAGTTATAAGAAAAGAGAAAGTACCACGAACACCATTTGGGTACGGCATACTGTATGCTATCAATACTGCCTATGAACAATGAAATTTCAAAAAAGAAAACACTATCTACTAAGTAATAATACTTACATTTATATTAGTATATTTGTAATGTAAAACTCTTGATATAATATTAATATATTATACGGGTAATTTTATAAGGGTAACTTTTCTCAATGCCGTATTTTAAGCCATACTTACTTGGTATGTCGTCATGAACCAACTCAATAGGTATCAGGAAGAGTTACTACAGTATGTCATGCTGGTATAGAGGTTACAAAGTTGTAAGGCACATTATAATGTAATGTAGGAACCTAAGAGGGTAATAGTATCACTACGACGGTATATCTACCTATTCATTTATTATCTGAGAACGTGTCTCGTGTAATGTGGGTTTTGGGAGTTGATTGTATGGTCGTTGCGCAATTTCATTACTTTGCTTTACTCACTTTGCTTGCATTAGAGTTGAGAATTACATCCATCCTCATAACGGAACCTAACATGATACCATTCTACGAAAATGCATTAGCATAAGTAAAATGCACACGATGCGATGTGCGATGCGCCTCAAAGTTATTATATCACGAGTGCCATTTAATACTTTAGAAGAAAGTAAAATCTTGGCGGGGGTGAAAGCAAATAGAAGAGACAGTCCAAATGAATCCCGTTTAGTGTTTCAGAATTTCTACTTTAGGTTTAGATGTCAAAGTCCAGAATGTGGATAAGTAGTGAGACATTCAATGATGCAATGAAAAAGAGTCTACAGACACTTACATCCTTGTTTTATGACATCATCCTTTGATATAGTGCTAATACAGTTGAAAAAATAACAAGATTATTTTTGTCATGTCCAATGTACAAACTACATTCAAATGCACTAAACCTAAATGAAAGTTATGAAAGGAAAATGGCTTTAGTTTAGCTTAGTCTTGAAGATTCAAAAATATGTGCAAATTTTGAATATTACAAAAGCAAATAGTTACACACGTACCGAAGTTATTTGCTAAAAGGAATGCGCATGCATTTAAAATGGTTTATAGATGGTTTATTTCACAATATAAAAGAGCAATATTTTGTCGCATTCTATTTATGAAAAGGAAATGTTCCTTCCGAGAAAATCTATATATTTTATGTCTTCTTTCAATTTTAGTAGTAAATGACAATTTCAGTAGTAACTAAAGAAAAAGTGCGTCTTTTATCTAAAAGGCCCTAATGTAGCCTACATGAAATAATTTGTTATTTCACTTCATATCTGGCCTGTACATTTCCGTTTCAAAGTCTCAATGCTATTGGGTTCTCAGTATTAATCATAAGGAATAAAAGTCTGTAAAGCAAATTGGTTCAACATTGAAGATCAGAGAATTTGAGGAGGAAAAGGCATTGAAGAGCAGTCTTGAGCCTCTAACATCCTGAGTGCATCTGAACCAGCATAATATTATATGTAATGTAAGACTATCTGTACTACAAGGAATCTGTAAATAGAAGAGAAAGAGGACATTATTAGGGGAAGAGTTAGCGTTAAGACCATGCAAACGAGACTGAAAGATACTCCTTTTGTAGACTTACATTTCATATGCAATATAGAAAGTAATATCCACGGAATATAGTCAAAACTTCAAAGTAACAAAGGAAAAGTAAAGTAGTAAGTAATGTAAAAAGGGAGACATTAGTCTTGATTAGGTGAACCAAGCCAAAGCAAGTCTCCTACATACTAGTATGTTATAGATAGACGATAAAGCTATGTAAGAGCATAAAACTCAAAGTACATTGAACGCATCCGTCCTTATATCCATGAGCTAAGAGCCAAAGGAAAATATGTCAACTAAAACTTGTTTTGAAGTTAAAGGATGAACAGAGAAAGTATTTAGATCCCATGACAAGAGAAAAGAGAGCTTAAAGGGGGAGGCGACGACAACAGATGACAGCGACAACAGGACGAGGACCATTCAGAGGAAAGCCAAGAAAATTTAGTATAGCGAGCAGTGCTGTTAGTCTGCCTGCCACGTTTGCATCCTATCTAATTACCAGACTACTTAAGGAAGAGCAAGAAAAGGTAGCAAGTAGCTAGGCTGCCACCAACCAGCCTGCATCCTTTCCTAATATTAATTGTGAAAGTACTTACACAACTGCAGTTATATCATCGGATACGTCTGGGAAATTACAACTCCCGGCGATTATGATATTACAGCCTCGGCATTATTTAGCATTAAAATGACAATTATGGAAGAGCTTTCACTTCTTTTGATTATTAGGAAGACATTTATGCTAAAATATTACCATTTCTACTCACTGAAACCCTTGAGTTGTGCAAATAATCAACATTTACCACTGAAAAGATACTAAATGGCTAGTAAAACTAAAATCAAGTTTTTTACACGAAATAATGACTATAATGATAAGTAATATCTCGGTAGAGTAAATGACTATTATTTCTTTCTAAGTACAAGCAGGGCAATGTGATAACTAACATCAAGTGGCAACACGAGTTTGTTTTTATTGACCTTTGCGTAGACTTAATTAATTTTGGGCATATTTATTCGATCCGTCCGAGTATTGCTCCCAGAAATTACTTTTAAATGCAAACTGCACATTCATTCCATTGCTTGTCATGTCGGTTTGTCATTAAAAACCATTTTCGATCCATAAAATTGTCAAAAACATTTTGGAAATGACATGGATTTAATGCAGGGTTATCCTATTGGATGAACTTGATTTAAAATAAATACTCTTGCTCAATGATTTTTACATGATAGTTACACATGAAACCATTAAAATCTGCTCATTATGCCAAAGAATTGAAGGGAAGGATTTTTATCCATTAAAGATATTCTAAAGTCCCGACCGACCGACCTCGCCTTCATCATTCTTACCTAAGATGAAACGGGTTCTCCTTTACCTTAGTAGGACGGAACTGAATTGAAATGGATTTATCCTCTGCAGTTCACTTGAGCAAGCTCACTATAATCATACTGTAATTGACTTAAGTTCCGGTTTCGGATCAGCAGATTCCTTTTCTAGCTGAGTGAGTTATCTATCCGTAGGTAATGCTCTTAGAAATCCTTACAATTAGATTTATATTTCTTCTTTCTCATTCATATGCTGTAAATGTTGTGTACAGAGCTATGTGGTCTACTGCTTCTGAAAGCTTAAAAGATTACCTCTCTCTAGTAAGCTCTGCAATAGCAAATGCAAAAGCTATTTTCATATTACTGTACATAACTGTATACTAGATAGTATCTGTAGGTATTACAATTTCTTGTAATACCACGAACGTGAGTAAATATGTTCAATTTTGTTGAGAGTTAAGCAGATAACTCACTTTATGGTATCTGTATAAGGGACAATCTGTAATTTCCTTATCTTTTGGCACAAAATAAAGTTAGAGGGAATTCCTCTCCCCACACAAATTGCATGAGACTTCGGTATTCTTTTACAATTTGTGTTATAGATAGTCATAATATTATGAGAATGGTATCACAGATAATTTTATAGTATAACTGATAGCACGTACGGGCACACGACCCCGCAAGAATAACTTTGAGGTTGAGCTACCCTTAACCACAATAGCTGAAAGTAAGCTAATACAAGCCACAGCCGCCTTCAGTATCCTCGTATAAAGGATTACATTCATTAGGGAAACAGATCTCCGATTATATGAACTGAGCATAACAATTTTCACTATAATAAAATTCATTATTTTTGCCTTTTAGGAAGTATATTTGAGTGAGTTATATTATATCTCGGAGAAAGTTTATCTTGTCCTCACTTGGGCAAGATAGCAAATAGAAATTGGTTACAAAGATGACTCAAAAGTACATTATGCGATATAAAAAGTATATCTACTTGTCAAAGTTAGTAGAAGGGGCAGCAGATGTCCAAATTTATCTCAATTTACTGCAGATTAAATATGAATAATGCATAGCACTACATGTAGTAAGCAGTTACCCCATTGTTTCATCATTATAACAGTCAGTAAATAAAGGTCAGCGCATTAATGCTGTAAGTTATTAGGTGACTGGAGCTAAACATCTTTAAAAATATATTCCTATGCATAAATAGTGAGCTATGAAGTTGTTGTTCACAAAACTATTCTACGTACTTTCTCTATCTTCTGAACTTTCATATATTTTGGTCGGTTATAACTAGGTCTGTAACATTTGTAATCTCTGCTAGTTATACCTACAAGCTTGTATCATATTCTATCAGTATACTTGCTTATGTACTCTGGTACTTATGGATGAATCCTGAATGCATAATGCATCATTTGGCTCACAGCCATTTTCCCATTTCACCCACTCTATGGGGACTCAGGATTTGTCAGTTACACTCGACTTTGTTGTGAGGAGATAAGGATTTGAATTGTGGCTACAAAGATTTTTTACTTTAAATTCTACTGGCGAATATGGTACAGCATTATTTACCAAGAGATCATGTATAAGAGCACACATTATTGTGCTTCTGTTAACACTATCACTAACGCATAGCTAATATCATTTTTTGTTACCTGCCTTATATTACAGTCACAAGGTGGTAGCATACTTTTAAAATACAAAGTAGCAATCTAAGGTTTTCATTTTGGTATCGAATACAGTTAGGCATGTATCAACGTAAGTACAGTATACACAGTAGTCTGCATACAAATAAGTAGCATGTGAATTTATCAGTATTTCATAGTACGGTAAACGTGACTTTAGCATTAAAATTAGGTATATAATTCTAAATGTATTTCTATGTACATATTTATGGAACTCAAAGTACTGAAGTAGTTTGTTACACTAACGCGAATTAAATTATGAAATTCGCGAGTAAACGCGACTCTATGCGATCACTCGTAACAATCTGTCCGTCGGTCTGTGATCATAATATTTGGTAGACCGAATACAGAATTTTGTTCAAACTTTCTATACTTGTTATTAGTGGGTCAATAGGAAGGTTATGTTCGAAAATGGGCAAAATCGGTCACTTGCCCTGGCTGGGGGAGGTGGTCAAAAACTAAAAATCTACATAAATTTAGTTCTGTTCATCCTAGAAAGTTGTGATTTAGCTCATTGACAAAATTAAATTTAGTACAACCATCAACACAATTGTTACGATTTAGTTACGTACTCTACATTAGTCAATAGATCAGCAGCGAGTTATTTGATGTATACTAAGTACCTCTGCGGCATAGACGGTTTATTTAACAAATAGCCAATTACCAAAAATATGGCTCACATCCAATACAATTGAAGATGTACTTCCTTTCTATTTAATACAGTGCAGTGACTCTAATAAGAAAATGAAACTATATCTAATGAAAAGAAACTCGTTTACCACACTCCATACAATTGGTAATATGATATGTATCTCCAAGCTAATTCGATAAGTAAGAAAATGTCTCGAGACGTACCTATAGAAAATAGACAGTATTATCCTTATTGCAATTTTATATCTATAAAGATGTACTATAAAGTAAATTCATCTACACCAAAATTGTGTCCTTATTCTCCTTGTGTCGTTTATACATATATCATCACTTTCTCGCTTATTTCATTTCATTGGATTATTTCCCTGACTGAGCATTCATACAAAAGCCCAAGCACCCTTTTGTAGAAAATGGCTACATTTATTACATTATAGCAGATTGGGTGGAAATAGATTTCTACTTTGTTGGTGAGATTGAAAATATTAGTATCCACTGTAACTGCGTATTTATATATAGTAACCTTGTAGGTAGACTATAACCAGTTTTACTAGCAGCAGCTTAAATATCACATAAATATATAAGCTATCCCATACTGATATAAGAAGGCAGGCAACAGTCATGCATTGATGCAGTTAAATCTGGTTTGGTGTAGCGAAACATTTGATTATTTGGATAGCGATAGAGGCACATGTGTCTATATATAGACACAAAATATGCTCATAGACATGGCTAATATTCTTTAGTAATAGACGTTCTATATTCTCTATTCCCCTATTGCACACCATTCTTCTTGCGTTTTTGACTTGTCAGGATGTGATCAATAGCACTTCAGTAACAACACTAGGCTGTTGACTGTCTTTCGTTTCCAGCTGAACGCAAGCAGGTAGCTGATATCGTGACCATGTCTCACAACCAGAAGAGGACATAAATCCTTGGCCGCCAAAATAGAGCAGCAAAACCGTCAACGATTCATTCATGATCGGTCAGCTTCAATTTCCAAAGACTGTGGCTATGCTACTCCATATATTTTGGTATGGCCAAGTACTAAAGGCAACCGCCCGATATAATAAGAAGAAAGAAATGAAATTGTGGAGAAATATTCCACTATATTCCTCAAAGACTTGGAATTTGGTCGGTAACTCAAGAAATAAAATCTTGATAGGTGTAATAAGAACGTAAGACATGTGCTTACCAATAGAGTGTAAAAGTACAAATAAGTTGTAAACTGACGTAGGTAAGGCAGTAAAAATTATTAAGACCTAAATGTAGATCGAGAAATGACATGAAGTAAGGTCACATTTCAGCCCTACTGGGCCAGAGGAATTCTAGATCTATATTTGCTTTGCACATACACACTACCACACATATTGCATACCCACAATTGATATGATATACGCGTTCCTCGTGTGCCCAATATTATATATCTGTACAGTTATTTGATTCTTCAGTACACAGCCAAGCGTATGAGTTTGCCTACTTAACCTTACTCTTTAACCACTAGCATCTGACCTTAGAAACCTACTGAAAATGTGAAGTGGTCATTAATCTATTTTCTCCATGAAAGGAAAGAGAAAAATGTCTTGAGCCAGGAAATCATATGCTGAGCAGATTTGATAATGTTTCCTGTGGTCGTGTGGTATTTCCATCGATTGAATACGAATAAGGAACTGCTTTTATTAGAATGCCCACGGGAATGCCTGCATAAACTTGAAAAAAATGTTTATTCAGACTCAAGAATGTAATATACCAGGTTAAGTATGTGCAAGCATGCATATTTAGTTATGGAAATCTATTGATAAGCTCTTAGTCCAGCCACACTCCTGAAGTGCATGCTATGCAAGATTTCCCGATTTCACTCTATATGGCTTAACAAAAAGCAACTTCAACAATATTTAGATATTATTTAGTACCTACCACCGAGCTATTCTATTGTATTTAATGTTATCCTTAAGTATTAGTTTCAGTTAGTAATTTTTGGTTATATGCTCTTGAGAAAACAAGTCTTTTAGATTGTCAAGCTGGATTAGCAGTGACATGACATCGATCCGATTAAATGACAGGTTGGTCTCTTTTCATTTCCCTGTAACTTCATTGATAAATTAAAAAATGCGTTCAAAACATTGAAATCTACTACTGTATCCAAGAAATATCCAAGTTGATACGTACTATATATCTAACTTAAAGTAGTAAGTACATATGTATATTGTGTAGAATATGAGTTCAGTTTAGAGCCGATTCTTGTGCCAAGAAAAGTAGAATCATATATTATGTAGGAGGATCTTTTGCGAGAAATGTAAATCGAATTTCACTTCACCTTTAGTTTATCTCAGAACGTGACAGTGAATGCAACAGTCCATTCTCGGAAAGAATCAGTTTCTTCGGGATGTGAAAAGCGAGTCCAGGCTTTGTTTACTTATTTTATGGTTGCAGTGGTGGGGCAATGTAGAACAAGTCTTTCATATGTACAGTGTAAAGATTTTGTATTGGGTTTGTATGTAGAATAGAGAGGAGTCTCGGAGCAAGTACGACTGGAATTGGATTCATGTTTGTTGTTGACTGTGCCAAGAATTTAAAAAATGCTGTAAAGGAAAAGTTAAAGTCGTTCAGAGCAGAGGCTGAACGGATTTTCATTCATACGCATGTAGGTGCCTATATACAGTCTAAATGGTGGTGAATGGGCATATTATTTATATGAAGGTAGACAGAAAGAGATTCAGATCTTCACAATAGGACTGTAATGCAGAGGCAGTAAGTATCAGATCGGAATACGATAGATCGGGTTGAGTGGATGTGGAAGGAGGAAGATAAGAAATAGACAATGTAATGCAAAATGTGGTGCATTCTTTTCTGTAGTAGTTCACTCAGTCTGACTTTCTGCATTAGATGATAGTGTATTAGACAAAGATAGTCTCCCAGGACAGCTTTCTCCTTTTCCTACTCTTTTTCCCCTTCATAAATCTAACTGTCAAGTCAAAGTGCTGCTGTACAAAATAATACTGCATAAGACTCTTGTGTTCTAACTTCCATCACACCATTTCTAACTCCTCATTTATTTCTTTTCTACTACTGCGGCATTTCATTCTATTCTAATAAAGCAAGTAGTGGTATCCTCTTTTTTCCAACTCACACTCCAAGTCTCCACATTTCCTACTGGCCTGACATTGTTTTATTTAACTACTTTTATTTCACTACTTACTTTCTCCAACATTTACAATCTAACAGCAATTTTAATGTATTTATGTCCATGTATGCATACGTCTTATATAAATTAGGACATCTGTAGCTAATTTAAATACAGAAACTTATACCAACTCAGCAATAAATATTCTAGAACAGATGTATATCCACGCGTTCTGTATTTGGCGCATTACAAATAGAAACTCAGTAATCTCGTTACATTTTCTTAATAAGTGAATGTAATTACACTCGTTACTCGTACATCCAAAACTAGGCTGCAATCTAATTTCAAAAGACATAAATGGCCACTATTGCATATTCCACAAAATTATTATCATTCTACTCAAACTATGGGACTGGTATTTCTCGTTCTGAAAATTAATCTACATGTGTACACTCATATAGCATGTAATTGCAATGGGTAAGGAGTATATGATACATTAAAAAATAAAAGTAATTATCCGTTTTGGCTATTTTGTTAAGCTTGCTCTTAGAAAAAGGACCTTTTCATAAAACTTTTAGAATACTTAGTCAAGAAAATTATGGACTTGCCCTCTGTACTTTTCCTTTATATTTTTAATGTTATAAAACTTGGTCTATGTACCCTCACAAAAGAAACATTCGTTAGAATAGAATGACAAATTATCTTTCTCGTTTCCTTTGAAAGTTGAGCAATACCGATTTAACAGCCAAAATGTAACTAAGCGTATATCTATCTTTGTTCCCTGATACGCCTGATAAGCGCCTAAACAGTATGTACTATACTTATGTACTATTATTATGGAATTAAAAACAAAATCAAGTACTTAACCATGGTCAGAGATGGAAAGGTCAGAAAAATATTTTAATACAAACAATATAATAATTCATAATTTTTCCCAGCTATATACAAACTAAGATTTAATTGGCTATCTACATGCAACTGTTAAATTGTACATTTATTATTTGAGTCGTAAGGTAAGAGTTACTACTCACCATACATAACAAATGGAAATCTGTCTACGGTGTGTCATTCATAACTTTTAGAGCTCCAATGTTGTGCTCTTCTGGAGAGACACATGTTTTGACTTCGTACAAATAGAGCACAGGACTTAATCATTCATAGCAATAAACCAGCGGAGCAATAAAGCAAACTGGCCATAAAATAGGTCGGCAGTCGGCACAGTTGGCATTGAACGCAATAATACTCTATAGGGTAGTAACAAGTAGGCATATTTGTATTGTAATTATAGGCATGTTTGGAATTACCCACATTTGCCATCAGTTATGAATATCCGTTATGAATTGCTTTGTTTGTTGTCAACTGCTCTGGTTTGACATTTACACGAGTATGGGACTACAACAGTCAGCACCTTTAATGTGCTAACAAGATTAGCATTTCCTAACCAAGTTGTGCTGATCTGCCACAAACCATTGGGAAATATATCGATCCATTCAAAAGGAAACAGAAATAGAATTCATGACAGCACTATCATGAAAAGTTTCTGCTTGGAAAATGCTGGATGTGATTGATGAATGTAAGTTGCCCAGTGCTTACAAATATTACTTATAAGTGTTTGGTCGTTGAAAATCAATATAAATTTGTTACCGCGCCCATTAAATGTGTCAATAAGACATTAGAGATTTGGAATTCAATTTATCTTGCTGGATTAAGAAGCATCTTTTCAGTAGGTAGAGGATAATTTAGCGATAAATAAAACGAGACTTCTATATTTGTAAATCTTCCTTATGGTAGTCTACCCAAGATAAGTAGTAAATACAGGCAATGAAAAGTGCTGAGTTGCGTCAATGGATATGTAAAGAAACTCCGAAATTGAGATTGAATGCATGCTTCCCCTATATTTGCCATTTACAAAAGGATTTCCATTGCCAATTCCTATGTTGGCTTTTCTCCACAAATATTTGTATAAAAGTATTTCACAAAATTACAAAGTAGCATGTTAAAGTAGGAGTGGAACTTTCAATCAATTCTAACAAATTGAATGACCTCTTTGCAATGACTTGCGTGGCACTTCCCAATAGACCTATAAATGCCATGCAATTCCGTATTTCTCAACTAAAAACTAATTTCGCAAAAGAAAACACTCAACACTTTTTCCTACTTAAAATTTCAATCCAACTCTACTATTATAACGAGTTTAGACATTTACTACTTTTATTTGCAAAAGCATTAAAATCGAGATTACATACAGTAAGGCAAAACAAGCACTTAAATCTTATTATTCTCGCAATGCCATATGCGCATGAATTCTTTCGTTTGCATGAAGTACCATAGAACATGTACTTAACATTCCTAGATTTAAAGATAAACCTTATTCATGTGTCGTTATCTTATCAACAACAATGCACTTAACATTTATAGTGCCATTATTTAAATGCAAATTGCGTTTTGATGTGCTAACTTCTGAATTACTATATCAATAATCTCAACCTTTACGCGAAATCTGTTTTCTTAAATCTATTTCCACAGTTGAAGTATCTAGAATTTTGCTGATTCATGTTGTTTCGCACAATATTATTTGTTCGCACACAAATCAAAAATAACTAGCACAAAATATTTAGAAATAGCTATTAAGTTGAGAATAAATTGTTAGCACAGATTTGTGAGTGCATGCGTAACCCGTGCTAGAAATTATTGCTATAGGAGGTTGGTAACATAATCTCAAGTCAGTACTGCTAATTCCTAGTTAGTGATAGTAATAATAATGTTCGTATTAAAGCCTTTTCCATTATCACGTTCATTACTCCCACAAACATTTTGATGACACAAACGAGGGAACATTACATTAACAAAATACTGCTGCATGTATAGTTAGGTATTATTAGTATTATATAGTTAGCTACTACTTTTTATATCCAGCTGTGTATGCATTTACTTTTAAACAGACATTTCTCTTTGTAATTAAGTACCATCAAGACAGAGTGGCACATAAAAATAGATGAGAACACAATAACGTCGCCATCAGCCAAGCTTTTATTTCTAACAGCACACATTAACTAAAGCATAACTCACAAAGCTAAATGATCAGCACAAAATGCTAAGTTAAATACAAGCCAAAAATAAGCTTTAGAATAATATGAAACTGCCATTAAGTACTAGCTAGACGCTAGTTAGCAGAGTATGGAGAAATCATCTTTCAATATTCCTAACCGTATAGTAACTACTTATCTGTCTGTGCACGCAAACCCCTTATAAATGTTAACATGGTCGTTGCAATTGAAACGATGTCAATTCATACCCTAAGTATTTTGAATTATATAGCATATAGAGGTGGATAGAGTGACATAAAGTGATAACATTATTGCAACTTCACTTAAACAATGTCTTAAAATGGTTGAAAGTAAAGTTTTCTGGACTTTACATGTATAATGATAATTTGTTGATGCCTGGATATAGTTGTTTGATTAATTATGCATAAAACGCAGATTTGCATAGTCAATAAAGCATGTTATAGCCAACACGTGTGCTAATAAGATATTTGGCTATTAAAATTAAATACCACTATAATATAAGTAGATGGGAGGCCTAGAGAAAAGAATTGGCACTTATATTTTTATACGCAGTTCAGTGAGATCTCATTAGCCTCAATCTGTATACTGGTACTTCACATACATCAATAGGGCTTCCGTTGTATCAAAAATAACATTAGCCTTCCCTGAGCTTAACCTTTTTTATGGCGTAACCTTCCATATTTTGTTATTGCTCCATTATTGGCATCCAAATTTTGAAGTACTAGGGAGAATCACGAAGATCACACAGCCTAGGAGTAAGGAGTAGTTTCTCCGAAGTAAAGTCTTCCTTCCTTGATTTTGCAAAGCCATTTGGCAAAAAGGCATAAAATTGAAATCAATGAGTGAGGATTTATCTCTCAGCGGCAGAAGAAGCCTCAAAAGCCAAGTTGGATTCAGAAAATGGGAAATGGAAATCCTCTCAAAGCCACCATAAATGATTCCGCTTTGGGTTCGTGCTCGTCTTCCCTTCGCTAACACATTTTATATTTCCATTAAACCATTATGCGATTCTATTATACATTATGCAGTTACTCCTACCACGATATCTGCAACCAGTATTTCACCCTCTGGGAAAACGTCTACATTGGATATTGCACCGTGGAGATGCTATTCTTTAACTACCTATAAAAGGCCGTATCGATATGACTTGCACATAAGGACAGAGTTTCAAATATCTCCGTATTTTTAAGATTTCTCCTCCACTGTGCTGCAACAGATGATCTTCTGTTATTCTACTCTCTGCTCCTATCCTCATTGGATCTGAAAATAAACGGGAGGACTGCTAACAGTTTCATCTTTCTCAAGGATCCGTTGTCTCTCCGTCGCCTCGTCATTCAATTCTTCCGTATTGTCTGACAGATTTATTTATGACTATGAGAAAGAGCCCTCATCTCCTTTGACACTTACAGAGTGCAATCTGCCACATTACAATTTACAAGGATATTATTAGTACCCACAGTGGTGGAACAATAAAACATTTTACAAATCAATGCTATGCTTACATACGATGAAAATGTCGAAAATCTATCTCAGCCATTTTATTTTTACGTCCTTTCTGTCTCTGTCTCTGCGTAAAGTCAACTTTTCTGTACAGCAAGAGCCAGTTGTAACTTTACATCTGTACAAATGGATACTTTTACATTTGTGGTATTCGCTACAAGCTATTATCTGCTTCTGCTACCAGTGCAGTGTCTACCCCTCTTTGGGTTCCAACTTGGAGGCAGGTGGACGTGAGCTTTTTTATGTCCCACAAAAACTATTAGGTTACAACTCATTTTTACAGTTATTTATGCACAGAAACATTTTTTCCTTCAGGATGGGTAATAAAAATTTTCAGGGTGAGTTGTGGGACCTGGTTTACAGCAGTAAATAGAACAAAAGGTATAATGCTGAAAAGCTTTTAAAATATTTCTGAACACGCGAGTTAGTTCCTCATGCCGAAATATACATTTTTATAGGAAGCTATAACTGTTATGTAACTGAATATTTGAAAAGGTCACTCACCGGTCAGTTAGTGTCACTACAACTACAGACACCTCTCAGTCCATGTACAATCAGTTGTAATGGCTTTAAAAAAGGAAGGAAACAAAACACTGCACTGTCCAGTAAGTATAATATTGTGTAGCTAGTCATCAGAAGGGCATTCGCTCGTGCATAAAATGGATCCCCTGAGAAATCACAAGTAGAACTCTCTATAAAAACGAGTTCTAAGTAGGATACGACTACATTCGGAACGTTAGCTTAAGTTACGTGCATTATCAAGCAGGAGGACATTGTAACTTTCGTACAAAACTGTTTTCTCCGTCTGCAGTGCATTTATACAACTACACGCATTACAATTTAAAATAACATTCGCTTCTTCAAACTTTCATTCTCTTACGGCAACTGTATCCTTTTTTAATGTTATAAGGATTGTGATACCAATGTAGTTAGTTTTCCTACGAAAGTCTTCTGCAGTTACCACTTTGAAAAATGTAATGCCAAATGAAGTAGCTAGACTTTTCATTTATATTATAGTAAAAAGGGTAGTTACAAATAAAGTTAAAGGGTAAAGCCATTTACTTACATGTGGATTCCCACTGTTGCTAATGCTGCTATAAATATGGAAGAGTTATTATCCTTTATCCTTTTGGATTATGTTTTGTGTTAGTTTTGTGGAACAGTTAGTAATGGCCTGTCACTACAGACAAGAACTTACGCACTCTTACCTCACGCACGCACTCTTTCTAGCGTAAGCTCTTAGACTTTCGTGTATCAACTGAACTGTGTCCTACATTATACTTCTGTTAAGACGTACTATAAACGCACTAATTTGACACAAATAGGTACTAAGGTCCTATCAGCAAAACAAATAACAATTAGTTTCCACAATGTCGTTTAGGTAGGTTTAGTTAGTTAGCTTCCTTTTCATATTATGTTTCTTGGCCGGATCCAATGCAGTTAGAGGCACTTTTCTGCATTTTTATGTTACATACTGCTAGTTCTATGCTAAATTTTGCATCACGACGAGTCAAGAGGGTAGGTCCTATGTATTATTAATTTGTATTTGTAGCAGATTGCGTGCTTTAAAATGTATCTGGGATTTCTACACAGTTTTCACCACACTACTGAATGTGTTTCTTCTGTCTTAGTAATAAGATGCTAGTGGGTACGTAGTAGTCTATGCAGACATGGAAAAACGTGCGAATGCAGGAAAAGAGTTAGACTAGTTCATTGAAGTGTTTGTGAAGTAGATAGGGACTGGGAGTGTAGTGTCAGTCAATTACAGACTGAGATTTATCTTTACGGGATCAGAGGCAAGTGCAGTGCTTAACAAGATTGAAGTAGGATTTTCGAGTCGTAAAGGGCGAGGAGGACACGACATGGACCATTGAACTTTAACACAACCTGCCTATCCACTACAGTCTCATATTGTGCTATAAAACGAAAATAGCTAGCGATAACATCGCTCTATAGTAGTAGAACAAGGGCAATACTTATTATGTTTAGTTGTT
The DNA here is from genome assembly GCA_019776445.1 of Tomocerus maximus. NCBI lineage: Eukaryota > Metazoa > Arthropoda > Collembola > Entomobryomorpha > Tomoceridae > Tomocerus > Tomocerus maximus. Next base: position 24,679 of record JABASH010000039.1, read on the forward strand.
TCATTCCCATACTTAGGTACTTCAGGCTCAGTCATACAGAATACTATTTTACGTGGTAAATATTTGAGAATAAATTGTCATTGACCCGAAGTCCGAATACATACTAAATACTACTGTAAACCAAATATATTTATAAATACTACGATACTAATCGAATAACCAAATAAATTCATGTTGTCTTGTCCTGGGTTGTTCTTCATCATAATGTAATCTAGTTGGGGTTTAGCCGCTCAACCCAAAGCACTACTGGTGGGCGCTGATAATGATAAGCTAAAGGAATGTAAACGTTATTTGATAAACCTTGTTTCATCCAGGCGGTACCGCTCAGTAGTTGTGGTTTTAAGAAATGCCATTGCGTATATTAATTTAGGCTGTGTTAATAAAGTAAAAGTACTTTATCAGGTTAGTTTGTTGGAAGTCGAAATTGAAATGTGTTCTTAATAAAACCAACCAATCAAAAAAATGTTCACAATCACTAAGCATCAATATTCTTTTATGTGCCGCGGTTTTGACATTCTGTCAATTCTGATGTGTATTTTTGTAGTAAATGTTCGAAATGATTATCAAGGAATTCAAGATTAATTTGTGTAAATAAAAAAAAGATTTCGGATTCGTTTGGAAATGAGTCCCAAATATCTATTAAAACTGCTGTATCTGTTATTTTAGGTCAAGACAAGATGATCCTTCATTTTAATTGATTTCAAGGACAAGAGATCGAGAAAAATGCAGTGGAAGTTTAGTACCATGCACTTGAAAGTTCCAGCTGTAAACAGAGTGGTTTACTGAGTAGAACTTTAATCTGGATAGTATTTCACTGTATCTGTCGGTAAGTCGGTATGTAGTGTAGTCGAGTACTACTTGTTCATTTCCGTCAGATGCAATAACAGTAATGAGTAACACAGGACATATGGGCATAAAGGTAGCAGCGTAGCTGAGTGTGTTTTAGCTATGCATAGAAATCTACGTCCACAGAGAAGGAATTACATATCTAAGTACATGTTATGGGAGTAGGAAGAGGTAAAGCCACTGGTATTCCGTACACTTCCGTATTCAGTTACCCTAGATGCCCCGACATTCTCAAAGGCTTTTGTTTTCATGTTTCAAGTACAATTTGCACAGAAATGTTTCATTTATAAAGTGATATTGACTGTAGGCTGGGAAATGTTCCTGTAGAGTGCACAAGTGCAAGTGAAAACTTTGGTTGTTCATCTGTGAGCTGGTCTGGTTGATGTCATATGTAAGTATACTTATATACCTGTATTTGGTTTGGTGTCATATTGCACGGGTAATAAAACTTTAAAGTTCTTATGAATGACGCACCTGAAACGAAATTACCCCAAGAACAAAGGAAACATTCGGGATTTTCGACGATAGCTCGTACTTATAAAAGAAAGCATCGTATAGGAGTCATTTGGTGTAGGAACATTTAGCACACAGGACATACATCTATAGATTATACATAAAGGAAATTACTTTCAGCAATGTTATGCTTCCAGTGAAGATAGCAAGTCCATATAATCTTCAGAGAAATTTACTCAACCTGCCACTAGGCATTTATTTTTGGTCTTCTTCAGACAACCCAGAGGACTTCTAAAGGTTTCTACTCGGTAGATCATGTAACTTTATAAAATATTATTGAAGATTCAGGAGATGAGATTAATCCAAGGTATCATTACCATATCCACTTTAGGTGCCATACAATAGCCAGTCCTAGGACGACATTATGAATATATCTAGTTAAGGAAAACATCATTATCAGCTGCAGTACTTTCTAGAGCTCTACTTCTTACATAAAAGACTATAACAAATATAGAATACCTTCTTCCACTTGCGGCAACACATGCAATGCAATTTCTGAAAACTCATCTCAACTTTCTTCATGCCCTTTGTTTTTGTTGAATATCTGCAACGCATAATTTGTACAATGGTGAAAGATAGCCTCAAAGGACAGCTTTATTCTTTCACTAGACTCTCTCTTTCATAAATTCAGCTGTCAGAGCTCTTCTATTCTCTGCCATACCGTAAAGGTTGGATTACAGTAGCCTACAGTTACATCTTTCTGCATTGGCGAAACTAGTTTCAGTCCTGAAAATACTAGCAGATAATCATGTACTCAGCATCGATTTGCACAAAGATTTATCCATCACTTATACAGACTCAGTATTCATTATGGAATCATGGAATTCAAAGAACTAAAAATCAAGTAAAATTCAGACTAAAATAGAAGATGATATGATTAGGGCTCTCGGTGATTATTAGGTATTTGTAACTTTCAGACAAATAAGACAATTTTGGTACCATGAGTTGGAAAATACGGCGTGTATCGATCCTAGCAAGTACTTAATAAAATAAACGTTGTATCTGCTTAAATTTCCAAGAACTGTGTGAGATAGTCCATATGGGGCAGTATTACCTATAAGAACCCATTTTGTTGTTTCCTTCTTATTTTTCCTTCGTATCACCTAAGCACATCAAAATGATCTTAGGGCAGTGTCACTTTACCTTCAAAAGCACGAAACCATATTTACTGTCTCATGCACCAAAAATCTTCAAGGTTACCCCTTGTTTTGCAGAACGTAGATGAGTAGATGTCCTTATATTTCTATTTCAATATAGTAGTATTTGAGATATCCTGGAATTTTTAGCCACCTATTTCCTTCTTGATGGAACTTTGAATCTTCAAATTAAGAAAATCAATTCTACAGGAAAACATTTTAATGCCCATTTTATCACATGTATTTGCAAGAAACTCCTTAAATTCTAGAACTGTATGGGATAAATAATTAGCAATTACTAGCAAAAAAATGTTTTACACGCGAATAGTTTCCAGAAATAACACTAAGTACTGGTGTCCATTTCAACAGCATACATGAATACAAACCTAAGTACGTATGCAAGTACTTGAGTTGATCTGTTGGGTGTAATGATAGCAGTATATTGTATTTTATAGACAAACTGCGTAATATAGACATTTTTGTCTTTCTTCGATACTAAGCATAAACAGAGATGCTGAACTGAAGTGGAAGGAATTGTGCAGTATCTTTTTATAGCAGATAATAATAACACTTCATATCGCAGCATATTCAAGTTAACTGACTGAACTGTAGAAGATAACGTAACACCCGTTGTTAGCGATATCTTGAAGTACAAGAAAAAAGGGAGCTATACACAAAATAGCCATATCTTGCAAGATCGTATATTATTTAAACGGTTGACAGTAGTTTGTCGCATCAGGACTCTGTTATGTATTCTGTGTGTGGGTGGGACTCTCATAGAGTTTAATCTTTCAAATGTGTTTGCATAATCGTAAATAACATACTTTTAGCTTACTGATGTAAGTTCAGTTCATTTTTACCAACTGGAACAGTGGGGAGAGAAGTTGGGTGTGCATTCAAGTATTCAAAGGTAGAGTCAACTTTCCCAACTACATGTAGGTACCTACGTAACATCCGCATTATAATAAAGTAGGTCCGTGAGGCACATACAGTTCCCAATTGGAATATAAAAACGTTCTTCCCTCAACTAACTAAACTGGGTAAGTTTCTTCACAAAGAAATGCAAAATAATAATTTTCATCAAAATTACTGTTTACTCTGCCTTTAATGGCACTGTGGTAGTTTCTTTTTCTGGGAGAGTTCCTTCAATTTTGCATTATCTTAGAATATGGCCTACATCTTGTAGACTTGTAGACCATCCCGACAAAATGAAAGACAATATACTTTTATCTTTTAAAGAAAGTTGTGAGATAGATAAGGAGATCGAGTAAAGATACTTGTCTTTTCTGGCCGAGAAGGCCAAAAAGAACATTTAATCTGCGTGCTGCACCCAGAAATATCAAAATTAATCTCTGAGCAATGTGTATGTACACACATAAAGTAAATGAGGAAAATACGGAGAAGAATACCTAAAAATGTATAGACTAAACGCAAAAATATAATAATGTTTATAAGTACAGACATGGGAAATAGTAAGTACACTACATTTTGAGAAAAGAAGAGTTTCTGCTTATATGCACATTATTCTAATAAGTATAATAACATTGTAGTGTAGGCACTTATGAATCTCCGCATCAAGAATTTGTACACAAAAAAAGTTTCTCTACATCTCGTGCTACACATTATTATTCTGTATCTTTATTATAACTTGCTTCAGTAACATGGTTCATGTACGCTATTTATGTTACACTATTTTCTACTAAATTATGTGCATATTTTTTACTTCAGTAGCTACTGTACGTATATAGTGCATTTACAAACATGCAATAACTCCCACTTCCGTATCATTGTATCAGTAATATGTATCTGGCACGTGTCTTGTTCTATAATACTCTAATAATGGGCAATGCGAAACTGTGTAAACTTTTTAAGTTTCAACCTATGTCTGTACTTACATAAGTACTTGTGTGAATCTTGCGAACAGAGCCTTTCATCGTCAGTTTTTGAATTCAGAAGAGCTAATAACTAAAGCACGAGCATTCTTTCTTCTAGTATTTACTCGGAAAAGTACAATTTCTCCGGAAATGAACTACAATGTTTTACAAAGTAAACATGACAGTGTGTGCTGTTGTATATTGTAAATGTTATATGATTGCGTATATTACTTATATTGTATTATACATAGCTCTGCAAGCAACAAAACAGCTGGAAACAGTTTTAGCTTTGGAATGCATGAGATTTACAGTTAAATATCCAAGATTTGTTTGCTATACATAAGTGAATGAGCTCTAATATGCATTCTCTCTCCCTGCTTGAATCATTTTGTTTTACAGGGAGAGAAACCCAATGAGTTGAGATGAGTGGAATCCTTTGAGTTGAGAACCTTCTACTAACTTCCACAGTTCCACTGCCAGTAATAAAATACTACAGAGAAAATTGTGAAAACTCTTGCTTTAGTACATTCTGATTATATTGAATCAGGAGATTAATATCCAGACGACTAAACGTGTACAACTCTAATTTAAAAGCAGAGTCATAAAGTAGCTTTATTACAATTTAAAGTAAAAATAGAACTGTAACCTAAAGGCAAGTCTTTCCTGTTTGAAAGTTTATTAGCTCAAACAACCCTTGTCGCTATTTTCTTCTACTCTTATTAACAAAAGCAATATTGCTACTCATCTGCTACTTAGAAGTATACTAAACGATTCTGACAGACAATAATCGCTTCATCTAGCAACACACACACGACAAATTACTTTTAGTTGACCCACAATCAATACTTAAGATATTAAATGCGCATTTTATCCGAAGATGATAAATTGGAAACATCGATTTCAATTGAATCTGCTGCCCCAGTATATAATCTCGGGTGCTTATGTCATGTCTGTCGAACCTGCTCCAGTTAAAATTAATTATTGATCTAACCTTTTACAATTAGATTAATGACATTCGCGATTAATTTTACAAGTGGATCCAGAAACTTAATGATAAATTGACTTTCAATGAAAATTGGTGGAAAATTCCCCAAGAAAAAAAAAGACTGTCTAGGAAAATTCCAGGAACTTTTAACTTATGTTTTTCTACTTTTTATTTTTAGTGATTGTTTTGAACATTTTAATTTCAACTCATATTGGTTAAACTTCTCTCATTAACGTAACTCTGAATGTAGTTTTCGTTTCTTGTCAACCGTTTTGCTGTACCACTTCCGCTCTTCAGATACAGATAGTTTGGGACATTAACCACTATACAATAAGCAAGTATAAATATCTCTCAAAATTAAATTATTTTATTGCGTCTCATCCACTGTAGTTTATTGCGTAATTTCTTATATTTACATTGGTAAGCATATTGCAGTTTACAAAAGGCTATTCACATTCACACAATACACGCGCATGTTGGAAAAATAGTCTAAATAGTAGTAAATAGTAACTATTCTTCCGCTGTGATACAGCGTTTACGTACTAGCTAGCGTTATTATGTAGATATGCGTAAAGATTGTATTTGTATTAGAACTCCATGCATATAGTACGTACTATTTAAAGAGACGATAAAGTAAAACATGTACATACGCACACGAGTAACAAAAACTCGGTATTATACTCCGCATTAACATGATGGCTCTAAGGAAGTATGATATCAATGTTAAACTGCATAACATAGCTAAGAGCGAGTCGTTATTACGTGTAGAATTACATTACACTTTGCATACCTTCTCAATCTTAATGGCATATTACGTGTGCTACTACACTTTACATACTTACAAGTAGGCAGCTATGTACAAAATATGTAAAGTACTACAGAAGAAAACGCAAATGTTATTTTGCAAAATGTAGTGCAGTTTCTCCCCACTCGTACACTCGCCCTCTCCATCAGCAAGGAAAAGCATAAAGTAGGAGTGCGACGCACATTTACGTCGACAATCCGTGTTTTTATGGCTGTATCGATTCTAATCAGAATTTGTGGCAGGCAAGGCTCCAAGATTTACAAGACAATCAATCTCCCCTGTTTGTTTCTCTGCGAGAAAGGGGAATGGAAGCATTTAGCGTTCTGTCAATGCATCATTATTCTGTTTTATTTTATTTTCATGCTTTCTCTCTCGTGCATTCTGGAGGAAAAGTGGTTAAGATTACCTTGCAGTCAGACCGATTTAGAATCGAGGAAAAAGTAAAATCGGAAACTAAATGCCTGTGAGATTGCTATTTACTTTGTCCACAAAAAATTCTACCTAGACCTAGACAGATTATACGAATAGATCCAAGGATGTAGAAATTGTGACGTAATGTGAAGTCAAAGTGTTTCACTCTATATGTACCTAATGCCATAAAGCGACTTCCTACAACATCCACTACAGTTGAGCAAATGTGTGATTTTGCGTAGAATGTAAATAATACAGTGACATACCTAAAGTAGGTGCTGAAAAGATTCTTCTGTCGAGTACGCTGAAAAAAATGATGGAAGGTTTTCCAATTGACTTGTTCCTTTTAAATTTTCAATCCACTTTCCATTTCTTGTAGAGGTATGTTTACTTGGTGAACTAACTTGAGTCAAGTTCAAGAATGGAAGAAAATAACAATACCCTCAGTGAGATTTGCTTCCGTGCGTCCATCAACGGGAATCTACTGTCTGAAATCAGAGAATCTTTAAGTGGGAGATCTCTGTGGATAAGGAGAAGCATACTGACAGAAAATCCAGACTGGAGGACTTTTACTTAACACAGCATGAATATCAACGTAAACGTGAAGCGAGCTGGATTCAAGAGAGAAAAAACAAAGTTAACTAATACAGATAAAACGCTGACTAACAAGTCCATAAGAAGGCAGATGCAAGTGATATGTGTCAACTGCAGACTACATCAATGTCAAAAGATCAAGCAAAGAAAAACCTCTTTTGACTTGTTCAGCTACTTCCTCAACATCACCAGATTTGCCTGTAGCTTCTCATATCTACTAACTTAGTTACAGTCACGCATCATGTTTATTATAACCATACATTTCCAACTATGCAATCTTAGGCACATTCACTTTTGTGATCTTTCAGATACAGATAAGCCAACTAGTAATACTAAGCCACGAAAATGTGTTACATCAGAACTCCCATTACTTTACACTAATCCTCTTCCCTCCCTCCGTTATGTCTCGTTATTTTGTGCTGACATAATCAATTCTGAGTGATTACTTAGAGTCTCTAATAACTTATTACTGGTTTCTAGTCCTAGGTTCCCTTCCCTAGAGACTCAATAAAATACGCAGTGCAGAATCAGAATACGTCTCAATTTGTAGTGTGGATACCTAAGTAATGTGTCTTTTATATCTAATATTGAGGTAGTAAGTAGTTAACCTATATCTTGCATACAGTTTCCTTGCTACATATCAACACGGTACAATGGAGTACACGAAAATTGCTTTTCCTTGACTCTTGACGTTGACTTCACTCCCTTCACCATGCTCTTCCACCGGAACAAACAAAATCAAATTGTAACCATTAGCCTTGTTAGTCTTGATGTTTGAGCTCGGCAGGATGCTTACTTATGTATTTATGTATTTAGTACATCGTTGGTTTTGTTTTCCCTGTCCGGCCCTCCTCAATCCAACAACATTTCTCTTTGGTTTCTGGCTAGTTCCTCCTGTTGGTAGCTCCTTTCTGGCTTTTGGCTAATCTGCTAATTCACCGTCATACAGGCCAAACCTCGCCAGAAACACATAACTTCATTTTGATCCATTGTTTTATCTTCTCATTCCGGTGCACACTATTTACTTGTGGCTAATGCTCCTATTTACCACGGCTACATATTTCCACGACACATTTCATCATAACATGTTAGTCAGTCAGTGCAATATGTACCTACTAAAGAAATTGAAATTGTTTTAGCATTTTGGGGAATAAATTGTTTGGTTTCATGTAATGGTTGCCAAACAAGATTTTCGTAACATATTTAGAATGCACTAATCCAAAACCGACATGTCTGGTGACACTTTCCAGGTGGCTTTTGTGGGAAAAGCACTTCTGTGTTCCATCATAAATGATAAATTCAGAGTAAAATGGGATTTTCAGTCTGAGGAGCAAGAGTGTAGTTAGTTTAGACACATCTTCCTACTTTTATTATTTGATATTGAAAATGCATGCATGATGTATGTCTTTTGGTGAAATTGTTTCATTACTTATTATTGCATGTGGGACACTTTAGAATGAAATTTTAATGTTTATGCAATGAAAGTTAGTGGGACGTGGGATGACAGTCCTTCAGAAGAACTATTAGCATGCTCAGTTATGTATGATTCATGTCTCTCATCTCAAAGTGAAATTACTTTTACCTTGTTCAGCTCTTCCCAGTGAAAATTGGAATGCTCTGAGCGTAGATAGGTATAGGTAGATGGCACACATCATAATAAGTACCTATAGTAGAACCCATTTGCATAGAATAACAGATACCTACGCCTAGAGCCCCTCGCAAGCATTAGCATAGGAGAACTATTATAACTATTGCAAAAACTTTTATTGAAAATAGCCTTGAGTCATTGAAAGGATGGCACAACATTTGCGTAGATATTTTATGTAAATACAGACAAGAATGTAGGGCGGAAAGGAGAATCGCCTTTTTTAAATGATTTCATCTTAGCTAGTGAGATCTCCATTTAAGCAGTATTAACTGCCTACATAATGTAATGTAGTCAAGTTAGAAAGAAAGCGAAAACTGGTTAAATCTGCATTAATGCATAGGAAGACAAGAGAATTGAGGAAAAGGCACAGAAATGTAAAATCAAGAATGCGTCGGAAAGTGAATGCTGCAAGTCAAAGTAGTAGTTTTTCCTTAGCCACAATTCCCATTCAAGCTCAAAACGACTTGTGGGCTTTGGAATACAGCCTCACTTGGATTACCTCATACCTAACCGGTTATGTTCTTATGTAGTGCTTCTATAAATAGTTTTGCTATAGAGTGTTATAACTTTCTTCGGGAGTAGAAAGCAAGAAGTCTCATCATAGCCGCCTGATCCGTTCTGAGCCTTGCATTCATTTTCATTTCGCTCTCATTCCATTGATCTCACTTCTTTTTATGTATATAAACGTCCTGGAGTATTAGGCCTAGTTCCGTTATTCGAATAGGTACACTTTATTCTCCTCTCTATGTGCATAATAGATATGCTTAAGTATCTTTAGTTTTATAGCTCTGCTCTATGTAAACGGTCGGAAGAGTAAAAAATGGAGGAAATAGGCAAAATTTCAAGTTCTCCGAATTTCTTTTTCTCATGACTTGCCCTGCATTAGTTGCTTTGCTTGTAACTAGAAATAGACAGGGAGACAAGGAAAACTGAGTTTAGTTCCCATCCCTTCAGTCAGTCAAGTCAGCTCAGATTCAGTTGCATAGGGAAAAAAGTAATATAAAAATGTAACATATTATCTTAGTAACATGACATAACACACATAGATCCCGTACAAGTAGAGTAGTCAGTAGTGCACTCCAAGATGTGCTATTATGTAGAGAGGAGTTTAGAGAGTACAGTAGTGGCCAAAAGTCCCAGCTCTGTCTCCCTTGCCGCACATATTCCGCATTACGTGTACGAATTTATTTCTGCATTCAAATTGAGGAATATTACTCACGCTGTCTCTAGTCTCCACTGCGTTACCAACTACTACAGGAGTTTTGGCCTGACTGTTGTTCCTTCCTATTTTACATTCTTACACGGTCCGTATATTATAATATAGACACACTAAACTCTTAACTGGGCTTTATACTTACTCCAGCTAAAACCGTCTGCTTCACATGGATACAGTCCGCCTAGTGTAAACAACATAAAAACTTCCACATATCTCTAATGCCAAATGTAAACTCATGGCTGAGGATAGTTAGATGGATCTACTAGATCTATCTGTGTGCACTGCACTCCGTCCTGTAGTAGTCTTAGTCCTCCTCCCAAGCTCCGTTTACTCCCGTTTCATCTATTCGATCCTTTAGTGTTTAGCTTTACTTCACTTTTTACTATCGCTCCGTTATTTCCTTTTCTTTTCGTTACAACTCCTACCACCACGACTCCTACAACTCAAACTATTGCAGTTCAACCCGTAGTCTTCACCCGACTTCAGTTGAATTTCGCTTAGACCAAAGTCACAGCTTAAAAAAAGCTTTGCTAACCAAACGAAACCAAATCGCTTGTCGGTAATGGATATGCAATGCAAAATCTAAAGCTTCTTTAGTACCAATACTCCTATGACTATGCAACATCTACACATACCTATTATACATAGCAGGTGCCTCAGATATATATTAACCAAAAACTTAAATCGCAAGACTGAACCTTCTCATCTCTGGCTTTACTTTTCTAGGTATACGTATTTACGGACTATTTTGGGCTTTTCTTTAGTAAGATGAGACGAACACGAACCAGAAGAAGGGGGATCTCCTATGCGTCCTTCTTACTTAATATATTACGCACAAATATATATACACCCCTTGCTTTAGTATCTCCTCTTTCATCACACTTTCAAAGCTTCCTCTGAATTCAGTCTAAAATTTAATCTTTCTGTATCTTAGCCACTAAGAAGATGCATCTTTCACTACGCTGCTGACAGCTCCAGCATAACACTAACTAAATCTTTCTAGTTCCTAGCCAAATCTTAAAATTTAAACATTTTACGTTTTTAATCCTACAGACTTACAGTTTATGTATTAGTTACAGTTTGTATTGAGTATACTTAAAACATGCCGGTGTGTGTTACAGCTCATGATTTTCAATTGTTAAATATAAGCACCAAAATTTGATTGTATTAGATTTGGATTCTAAGGTTTCAATTATAAATATTTCAGTTACTAAATTATATTTTTAAAATTCTACACATATATCCACATAAGAACCTACGACCTATATCATAAGTGAGTTTACTAATTAATATCATGGACACAAAATACTCCTATGCTCGTATTATGAACCTCGTCTTAAGTTCTGAGGGCTACTCAAGACGTCGATAATACATGGAAAACGGCGTCTTGACGACTTCTTATGACCATAAGACGACGGTCATAATACGGCCCCTAAGTTTAGTTTCTTTTGCAAGAAAAGATAAAATTGAACTTCATTCTCATTCCCATGTATGACTGCATTTTGGCCATACTAATAATATCAGGAAATGATGTTAGGGTAATACCAATACCAATATATTCCGCCTAATTGGCACATGTAAGATGCATAGTACAAATTATTAGCAAAGCATATAGTTTGTATGTACCTGGTTTGAAGTTTGCTTGGGTGAAGAATGTTGTTAGTAATATTAATCTAAAAGTTAGTATTCCAGCAATTAATTAGAATCAGGAAGGGATCAAATTACAGATAGGTACGAAAACGGGTAAATGTGTGTAGGGACCTATCATGCAATTACAAAGTGAGGCCGTAGTGTTTAAACTTGTCGGGGATGGAGGAAGTATCTAAAATGTAATTTATTCGGAGAGAAGAGAGAAGACCACAGACAGTTAGTGCAATCAGAATCAGAGCAGTGAAAAAAGTTGTTTAATCAACAGCTCGCTCGCCAACTTTCTCCTACAGGTTATAAGCAGTAGCTACTGGTAATGTTATAGGAAGATGTGAGAGAAAGCAAGTTGAACTAGTTAAAGTCAGGTCAGACAGAATGTTAAAAGGAGAGTTTAAGGGGAGAGCATGAGGGTGAGTAGAGCAGGTGTCTTCTGCACTGAGAGGAGTCTGCTAAAAACGATATAATATATTTGCAAGACGATAGAAGTTGATTAAACAACTTTTTCTGGACACTCTGGCAAAGATACCTGTATGAAGAAGGCAGCACATGCATTTACAGCCTCATATGCCATACGGATCATTTACAGTGAGTTCTTCCTTCCCCAGACTTTTCTCGGTTCTTTAGCTACTAAATTGAACGAACTAAACAAGCTGTGTGATGTGAATCCCGAGTAATTCTATCTCGAGTAGTAATTTCAACTTCAACAACAGTTCGTTTAGTTTATTCGGCTTCACTTCTCTCTCTAGTGTCTCTCTCGTGTTCGTGTGCAGACCACATGCATAGCTCTTAGTGGACTACGTTCCATTTAGACAGAGTATCCAGAGTATGGCATGCTAGTACAAACAGTGTCACTCAACCTTATAATTCACGTAATGCGAATCGCTAGAATTCCTATATACAATGAGTATCTATGTACTTATCAGTTCATGGCTGCTTGGCTACTTACACATGTCTTACCTATTATGTGTCTCTCTGCATGCACATAGACTCGAGTCAACCTGCAAGAGACCATTCCATGTCATGCTAGCTATGAAAGTCACCGAAAGCACACATACTAAATGGACAAACAATTTAACAATCTAATCTTCTCTTCTCATTGCAGACCACCACTAGAAGCAGCCGTCAGTTCAAGAGGACCGAACTTTTGATCAAACCAAAACAGAGCTGACCATCTACAAGCCGACCTAATGCAACCGGATCTATTTACTGCAATGGCATGAGAACTGCATATTTAGATAATATAGTTTCTGTCTCTACACACTACACTACAGTATCAATAGATTTACAGTCCTATCGTATTTATTACAACTCATGGCCACGGAATACTACTGGGTAGCATCCAGAGGATTTTCTATCGGAAAAGTTCAGTTGATCAAAGCCCAAGGGATCGAGATATCAAAACGAATTTACCTACCTAACTCCAATTCCAGTTTCTTCAAAGGATATCCTACTACTACTGCTAGGTAGGTATTATAATTGATATAAATCGAATATAAAGCAAAGATACACCTTGAATTATATGTACAATCTCAATACAATGCTAACATGTTTAATAGTAATGGATTTCCAGGTTACAGGCATTTGTACTAGTAGACGCAAGTAGCGTAGATGTCATGGGTCTACTCATTATCCTATTAGGTGCTTTGTGCATTGGATATTAGTGTTTAGGGAAAGACTATAAATTATAATAGCAGCAATAGGTAATATAAACAGTATCAAAGGAATAGTGCCCAACTCCTCACGTGTTATACGCCAACTTTTCCTATTTCGCTAATAGCCATTTCCTCTGATGCTACTTTCTTCTTTGATTTTTATAAATAAGTAAGGGATAAAGAAAGGCTGAAAGTTTATGTACGAATTAAGCTATGAAAACAAAAGTTGCGAAGAACGTAGTTTGTAAAGGAAGTATACATATACTACAGAAGAATCAGACGAAGGCTGAGTGCTCAGAAACGAACTTTGGGTGTACTTATACAGGGAAGACCAAAAGTCAAAAATCATGAAACATGCTATGTCCTAAGATAAATAATAACTGCCAATTCTAACATTAACCTTCGAAGAATTGGCCGAAAGAAAGGAAACATTTTGAAAACCTACGATTTGTGTTACCAAATAAAGAAATATGACATCAAAGCCTAAAGGATGTTTAAAAAAGTGTTCTGATAAATTCCTTAAACTCGAGTAAGATACAGATTGTCGAAATAAACAGTATCTAGAAAATTTTACATTTGTGGGATGTTTCCCGTGTATTAATGTGTGGAAGGTAGATAACCCTGTACAGATCAATTCCAATCTGTGTATTTGGGTGTACGAGTATTTGCATTTTAATCTCTATAAATATTATATGTAAGCTAGTAGGTATAGCTAGGTTGCTACACCCTAGAAATCTAATTCATCCATATGGACAAGTTTACAATTTTTTGGTTGTTGAATAATATAGGTATTGCTGAAAAGTGCGTAGGTATAAGTGCAAACATTTTAGGGAAGGTAAACCAGAAAGTATGTATAAAGAAACTTTTTTCACTAGCTACTTTTTCTGTAAAGATTGAGCAATCTTTGTGAATGTATTATACGTGTTTACCGAGTAAGCATATCAGCCCTGTCAACACGAACCACTCCCCTTTGCTCTGCAAGGTTTGTTAGTCCAACTATTTAATTTAATGCACACTAACCAGCGAAACCACGGAACCAGAAAGAGACGCAAACTTTTTTCACGCGCTGGTTATCAGACCAACCACACACTGTAGTAAGTTATCATACGGGCTAACATGAGAGATATAGTTACCCTATTAATATTTACCATACGAGTCCCGAACTATAGAGGCTATATGCTTTACACGTAACCTAAACGTAAGTTACACATTTCCGTGTTTTTTGGTTGTAGTAAAACATTAAACTCTTGTAGCCCATGGAAAGTTTCCTGACTTTTTAAAAATGAAGCGCATAAGAGTAACCGTATTTGTATATTTGTATACATACAAAAATAGTACCTAAGCATCATATTAATATAGATGGTTTCTCCTCGGGATGCTAATACCAACTGAGAAACTCCCTTCAATAAATTATACCCCAAAGCCTACTTTTCTCTTATAATTTCTGCACTGGCAATAAATGGATTTCATGAAATTGACTATCCATCATCATTCAATTTAATTCGGTAAATAAATGTGACCGACAAACGAAAAGGCTTGCTCTAATTTTCTCTTAGTTTTTGGGAGTTATAATTTCAAGGATAGAAACCCATTAGTTACGTTAGCCAATTTCCTGACAAACTACGACTTTTCCTTGATTTACTTTGTTTTTCCTTCAATTTTCCTTTAAATCTGCTTTAACTGCTGTGACTCTAATCCCATTTTAAGCCTCTTTATCGTAAGTTACGACTTGGGCAGCAACGGGGCACAAACTGCAAAAAGAATGCAAAAATTGTTTTATGCAATTTCATGGGAATGATATCCTCCTATAAATGATTACTCAAAGTTACTTTGCCTAGTTTTCAGCAAACCTACTAAATCCATTTGGGTAATGTTCCGGTGCATGTTTTCCGCAGTATAATTTCTACCAAAAATAAAAAGTGGATTCTCACGCATTACTTAATTTAAATTGTAGTTACGTAACATTGAAAGTGTCTATTAGAGAGTAGATGGATTGGTTTTGAGACTAATGGAAAAGTTAGCTTAAATGACTTAGGCATATAGCCAGCATCTATATGTAATGGATCTAAAGTATATTTCCGACAGTTCTCCAGCAGTTCCAAGTTTTACTCATGCTCTCTTTCCTATGCCATTTAATTTGGCTTATATAGTATAGATATGTAAATACTTATTTGGATCCATCCAGAATTCGGATGCAATTCCGAATGGTCTAAGAGGAAGCATTGGACCTGCCCTCGATATAACTCATTCTGTTTGCAAGTACAGTTTGTGTGGGTCCTTAGCTCAATTCCACCATAGCCAGGCCAAGTTAACTACATGCACTGGTAGTTCAGCAAGCAAGTAAGCCAAACCAAAAAGTTGCACTGAAGACAGAGGAGAATCAGACCCGAGACTGCACTAGTTTGGCGATAGCCATGGAACTTTAGGAGTCTCCGACAAGACATATTACTGCAGCCGAAGAACAAAGTACCCAGTCCAGGTCTGACTCGATCGTATATCATTGCATTGATCATACACACTCCTCTGACGTGACTGTAGATACTCATACTTGACTGTAGATACCCACCCAGCCTTTCGTTGATCCAGTTATTTGCGTCCCAGCCTTTCCTTCAGCTCCAATTCAGGTCACTTACCCGCACAGCAGATAAATAAATAAATGCAAATGCTATACTGCTTCCAATGGAACCCTCATTGCTGTTGCATGATAAATTTGATTATTTGCAATAACATACCGAAACTCATCGTCGGAGAACTGTAAAATTGTAAATACTCCATTTAACAACGATAAATATCCTTTCATACTTTGAGTGTGTTGTGTTGCTTCGCTTGAGAATATTCAGGGAAATGTTTTAAAAGTTTATTTTTACTTCCGCTATTAGTTATCCCATAGACACATGAAAATTATGTAACTAAATATATTAAATGTAGATACTTTCCTCAATAAAAGGTTGTTGCAAATCAAAAATCGTGTCTTCAGTTTTCAGCTTCATTTATTGGCATGGGGTAGAGATTTGAGGAGATAGAGTAAGATTATTGTGGTCTAAAAATATTGCTGGGACACACAGTATTCCGACCATTGTGTTTATCTGATCCGTGCTACAAGATTAGTTTATACTTTCTACTGAGATTATTAAATTCAGTCACCACATCTCTATATATGTAATCTTATTGCGAGGATTAGAAACCTAAACAATATCATGGAAAATAGGAAAATCTCCTTTTGTGCTTCAGAAATCCTGTTTTGTATAGAATGTGTATGAACTAATTATTATCGCGTTGTAAATTGTAATTCGTCTGGAATGATGCTTGTTCATCAAGAAAGCTACCTAAGAAAGTTACTGTAATCAGGAAAAAATATATGGTTAGGTAGCCGAATTTGTAAACACGAAAGCATACTAGAGTACATAATAGATTGCATTACAAGGCCAGGCCTGCTCTGTAGTTATATTGATGAGGTTTTTCTTCAAATGCCTCCTAGGATTGTATTAAATTACAGAAATCGAATTTTTTGCAAATTGAAGGAGAAAGTCAACTCAGTGAACCATTAAGCAGCAGTTCACCAACGATACTGCGCAGATAGAGCGTTATCTGGCCCAATAACTGTAAATACTCTCTGCGTGAGGTAGTTGGTGATTTGTGTGGCAGACCTTGGAAATTACTCGTATTATACAGAAGAATTTGTAAAACAATGTATAACAAAAATAAGATCGCAGTTCATCAAAAATGGGCGTTCTACGAGACAAAGGATTCATGTTCACAAAAAACGAAAAATCCGCAGTAGGAAGTTCGGAGAGGCATCACATTTTGTTCACATTCAGAAATGATTGCATGATGTAAGTATAATGGAAGGAAATTGAATGAAAGCGAGCAAACCGGAAGTAATATGCCAAATAGTATTTGCACGTTTATCATTTCGTTTCCTCAGACTGTCAGTGCATTTGTATGGTACGTGCTAATGGAAATGCTCTACAATTTAAGGCAGGTTTATACTTAGATTTCCCTACTCCTATTATTATAGCATACAAAATGCCACTTGTAATAGACATAAAGTCTCCTAACAAAAGTACATCCAATTTGTTGGCTTTCCCAAAAGAGCTTTTAAATCAGATATAGATTCGATGCATGCATAAAATATAGGGCTTCTGCACAAAGTACCTTTTACAATGGTAGACCATAGCCTAAGGTAGTTCTTTAAACCCATAACTTCTAGCGTTAATTTTTTGCACATTTTGTATTTCCAAGTAACTAGTGCCACCACAGTATTTATAAACGCGATTTCCATATTATGGATATAATAATTCGTCCCTAGGAAGAATTGTGTTTAAGAATTTCCAGAGTCATTCCCTTCCCCACAAGGTTTGACTAATGGAAAAAGCATTCCCAGCGGTAAGCAGGATATTTGTTTTCCTTGGCTCGACCAGGTTTTTGTAGAAAGAGCTTTGGTTGACTAAGTTAATCCAATTCGTATTCTTAGTGGTTTGGTTTGGTTAACTTTGTTCTGGTTGGCATGATGTGGTTTAGTTTGTGCACGAAAATGTAGTTAGCTCACGAAGGAGTGAAATCCGGATGTCGTGCATTTTATTAGTAGTTTTTGTGATGTCGTGTCATTGCAATAAGGCAAGGATTGGGGCAAGAAGGCTAAGGGTGAGACGGGCACATACTAATTCTTACGGGCGGTGATATGATGTCATGTCTAACAACAAGTATACCTAGAAGATCTACTTGTAGTACATACAAATAGTACTGACTACACATAAGTACTTATTTTATATACTCTTTCGATTGGGGAAAAGAATGAAAATATAACAATCTGCAGTATAGATAAGTATAACAAATGTATAAGTAAGTACAAGTAAAGTATAAGGGTAATAAGCAGAATGTAATGCTGAATGTAGTACGAGACTCCTGTCCTGTCACAGACTAGTGATATCATAAATTGTTATTTTTCTACACTCTAGATCCTTGTCATGTCAAGAAAAGCTCGCTTAAGCCACATCAGCCTTTGCTCTGCTCTCCCTTCGCTTGACTTTACTTTAACCACGTAAATGTCAAGTCTACGGAGCTAGCTGTTGTCAGTGATTAAGAATGTTCATTTGCCTAACGGCTTACGCCTGCCTGAGCTAATCCGCTATCCTCACTTCCTTTACGAGTCAACCTCGCCAACGAAGTACTCACTGTGGTTTCCCATTCATTACGTATGTACACCAACGAAATTTCTTATCCTTATGATATACATTGTGCAAACAAAATATCAGACCCTGAGAAACCCGAGCACTTTCTCTACTTTTATTTAGCGTAATTCCGCTTTTTATCCTTTTCCCTTATGCTTTGTTGCCCATTTTCACAGCACAGCTTATCTCACTTCTGAATGTTTGTACTTTCTCCATATTCGTTAGGCCAAATCATAATTTAACGAGCTTTATTGCTGTCTTTTTTTCTCTAATCTCAGTTTTTTTAAAGTCTACAGAGTAAATCATTTTATATCTACAGATATAATTTTACTCCCCGCACAGTCTCGATAATTCCAGTTACATGACATTTTTCATTACGTATCTCTGTACTTAGAATTGAAACTATTGTTCAGATTGAAAAAGTGTACACACACCGGCCTGACGTCAGTGCTCTTACATAAATGCGCCCACGACATAAAAAATTACAAATCGTTAACTACTTCTGCAGATACCTCAATTGCTAGTAATAACTCACTCACAGTTGGGCCCAATGCTATTTTTCAGTGACGTAGACAACCTATGTATATGTACCTAATGCAATCCCTGAGTATGTTACACATTTTTAACATTAGCATGCTATGGGCCATTTTAAATCCTACATTACATGTGTAGAGTTGAACGTATAGTTTGTTTAGCGTTTACCTTCTAAGGTTCTAAACGATAGAAAACAAATAAAACACACCAGTAGCTTGTATGCTATTTGTTCCTAGGTATACACAGTAAATATTATGTATTTTTTTGCAGCCAGACTTCTAACATATTCCAACTAGGACCGTGTAGTAAAAGAATTGTGTAATGTTTTCCGTAGGAGAATATGTAGTTGGGTATGTGTAGGTGGAACAGTTAAACTATTTGATTAGTCTTTTGCATTCAGATACGGAGCCGAAAGACGTATTTAGAGCTCACGTTTCTGAAATGGGTACAGGGATCGTGTCTCGCTTCAGATCTGAGAAAACGTAGACGTGTTTACTGAAAGAAACGAGAATCCGATTCAGATTTCGTTTCACTTTCCCTCCTTTCCTTCCTTCTTTACTGTCTGTCTCTAGATACATTGCATCCTTTTCAGGTCCAGGAAATGTATAAAAGAGGATATATCTCCGCTTACATATTATTCTTACTTTCCTACCTAATAACTACCACTGAAGGGCCTTCCTAAGCTAATATAGTAGTTTACCTTAGTTAGAAATGTTACGTGAGTAGTTCAGGACTATATTCTGTTCTTTGCACTGTTGAGCGTTGGGAACATTGAGCCAAATACTTTTCCCACCTCGTAGCTACTAAAAGGAGTTGGGTCGGATTGGCTGATGAGGAAGCCACGGTTTTCTACGTGACCAGCTCTGTTGTTGTGATAAGTGCGGAATAGAGGTGATACATGACACCCGCCGGGCACATTTCTCTTTTAACTAGCCCATCCATGTCACAATCGGTTGTGACTTGTGACTCTGGGCTCCCATAGCCACTTAAAACACTCTTTTGCTTCTTATAACTAAATAGTGACTCGACTTTAGTGCGGAGATGCTCCTTTCTCTCTCTGTCCGTGACTTTTATGTAATGCATTGTAATGAAAGTTAAAATATATTTGTATCTACCTAACAAACTTACTACTAACTAGTTCATCTATGTGACACAGTCAGATAAACTTATAGATATGGTCACATTCGCAACTGTCCCAAAACTAAAGATGAGGGGTTTGCATATACAAAATTGTGCCCACTGCGTCTGTAGATGAAGTTTACAAGTACAATGATATAGTAAGATGAGTCAGTAAATAAAATGTTAACTTTTACCCTCATGCTACATTACATTACGTTATGCTTTTACTGTGCTGTCAAAAGCACTTTCTCCAACTAGGTTACATGTAACATCGTAGGAAATTAAAGATCTGTCTATACATGAGTGCTCTCTAAGTGTCTATAGACTCACAAGGCCAAATCTATTACAGCATCTTAAACTTCTTCCTATAAACTACCTAAACTCTGTAATATATAATAGTGATTGAAACTATCTGTAATCTGTACCGAGGACGTTACCTTATTTTTAGAAATCAACTTTCTCCATCCGGAAAGGTATGTATAGTTTTACTGAAAAAATGGCATGCGACACATATAGACTTATAGGGAACCACACTTAACCTTATTACTTGTTAGTGATATTGTATTATATTTCAAGAGTTTCACTTGTTCCATGTCATTCCTTGAGTCTTACCACTGCCGTCCTACCTAAAACTGTTGACCACACAACACTCACAAATAACTATATACATCGCTTAAGTTTACTACTCTGTTAAATGTTGAAAACATTTCATATCGCTAGATCACTTAGTACCACACTACTTCAGCAGTCTCAATGGGCAGGAGATCCGATATGGTCTCACAAGGACAGGCAAGTTGTGTGTGTATGTATAGCCACTCAACGACTACACTCTACTACTACATCACAGAAAACTGTGAAGAAGGTTACGGCTACGTGTCCTAAGTTCTACCATCCAACGAGATGGTTTGGCCTTTCGTCGGCTTTCTCATCCGCTTCCCTTCGTAGTGGTTTCGTCTGGTCCTAGTTTCGTATCGCATCGCATGTAGGACTAGGAGTGCAGAGCTCGTGATGTGAATTCCTGATAAAATGGTTTAATCGTAAAGCTTAAGTTACCCTGGAGCAACCCGTCGGTCGTCCTCCGTCCTATGGAGTACCACTAAGGACTTTCACCGAATGCATTGTGAGCCTGTCCTCAGCAGAAACCTCATCCTATTGATAAGAAAACTGTCCTAGCGTAAAGTTTCTAACAATAAATAGATTCACTCTCACTCGTAGCACAAAGTTAAGTCGATTCCAGTCAAGTCAAAGTCAACCCACCCCAGCCTACTACGACAGCCAAACCAAACCACACAAAGTCAAAAAGACAAAATACAGACATTCATGCAACATCATCAGTCAATGCACGCACAGCTCGGCTCAAACCACTTTTACTATATTAATAAGGCTTTCTCATGTAAACCATACTGCTTTGCTTACTGGTAAACCTTGTCCAAACGCTCTCAGTACCCATAGCTTTATGATCAGCATTAAAATTTACCCTATCGTAATGTGCACTACACAAACTTAATTCACCGACTACATCTTTCCGCTTCCTGCTACGCTAAAAATGTCTTTAATAATCAACTTTAAGCATACAACTTTAATAAATCGACACGAAAACCATGCTTAACTATAGCATTAGGGTTTTATGATAAAATCAATGAGCCCAATATATTAATTTATAGAAATAAATCGACATCACCATTCAAATGCCTTCAATCTTTACTACGTGCTTTGAATTCACTGGTCTGCATTTTTTTCTTATTGGAGATAATCAAATAACAATTAATTCTAATTTTTGACCTGCTCATCACTAATAATTACTAAAATTATAAATTTTTGAAAATCATCACGCAGCTTACATAATGTGGATTTTGGAAAGCAAAATCCTTTCCAGAGTATCCTTCCGCTCCTTACTCACTATTTGCTAATCAAGTAAATTTTGCATAGAATGTGCAACAATTCTCTATAGTCATTGCAGCTCATAAGATTTTTTAAGGCAGGTGAGATTTTGCGAGGTCTAATTATGTTTCCCAAAGTTATTAAGTAGCACACACATTTGCAGACATTCATAAGTACATTAAGTAGAGAATGTAAACGTACGTGACAGTTTAATAGCACCTGTGCCCATTAAATATTCAGTGGAGCATGAATGCAGGTACTCCCGCTCTCCTTCTTCACTATTCATCTCAAAGAGTCCCCAGATAAGCTCACGGAACTCACATTACATGTGGAGTAAACCTCCAATTCCGTTTCTAGCCAGAATTTCAAAGACTAACTGAATGTCTCGTATGTTTGTTGTCAGGCTACCTGCAGTGATTTCCCTTTCTGTGGTACATATTAATATTAAATCAGGATTTGCATGACGTTCCACCTCTACCCAACACATTAACTCTCTGCATCCATCATCTTTTCAAGCACGAAATAAGCTACATGGAATGAGATAAGAAAAGATGTGATACCAAACCGTGTGAACTAAAACCTCGTCGAATCTAACTCATATTATAGTCAGTAATTTCATTCGGAACATGTACATTTCTGTTTGTGACAGCTTTTAGCTCACATTTTCTCTTTCTCCGTGGGCACAATGCATAACGATTTCATTACCTCCTATACAAGCACTTAGATCTGTTTGTTTTCCATCCTGCTTGTTATACCACACTTCCAAATACAATTGTTTTCGACATAATATTCACAGTAATTGTAACAGGTCTAGAATATTCAATGAAAAGTTCATTGCTATTTTCCTAATGTAAAGTTGTTTCAATGACTGATAGCTAATAGAATAGAAACTTTTGTCACATATGGATACATCAGTAAAGATAATTTTGTAACTTCGGTCTTTCATACTAGTGTAAGAGTGTAACAGTAAAAGCTAAGAATGTTTTCTAAATAGATTTTCGAGGAGAATTCGATAATATTAATAATCTTTGACCTTATGTAACAGGATTCTGCTGATTTAAGAACTCTCATAATGCCCATTACAACCATTCCTTCATGTATACTCACCAAGACCATACTGCATGGTTAATGTCCATTATTTTTTGTATTAGGTGAGGGTGTTGCTGTTTAGTCATTGCCAATGGCCTTAGTTCTATAAATATCTTCAACAATAATTATGTATAGCGTGTACAAAACAAACTGCACGTATTTACTGCAGGCCTATGACTTGGTGCCAAAATAAACATTCATCCATTGCTATTATTAGTGTAGGTAATCCACGGTATCCACAGTATTCTGAGTAGTAACATCGCGCAGATCAAGTAGTAAAGTAACAATTCATTCATAAGCTAAGCGCATTGAAGCATTTGCTTTAATTTTGTTACATGTAGATGTAGAGTGAAAGAGATAGGCCAGGATGAGGAGATACTGGTAAAAGTTGAATATTTGTTTTGCATAGCTCAGCAGTATTAAAATTAATAGCTCTTTGACAGTTAAATCTCATTGGCTTAAATAGAGAAATGGGAATGGTTTGTTTTGTTTCATTCCTACTGCGTAGTATTTACTCAATTGTAGGGTTCCTTATCGATTGGATATCTAGTGTACACTATATAGTACCTGTTCTGTTTTATAAGCATGTATTATTATATAACATCTAGGGATGAGTTAAAATGCTAAGGCTAAAGTCGTAGAACACAGCTGTATAAGTATAAGAGGTAGCTATTATGGTATAAGACACTGTGAATGTGGATTTTTACGGTTGTAGCATAATTTATGATGTTAGATATAGTTTGACAGATTATGCTTAGAATGATATTAGATCAAGATAGTATATTGACATAGAGCGGTCTTTCAGCACGGAAGTTTAGTATCGGGTGATTGATGTTAGCAAATACAATAAATGATGACGTATATTTGTAATTAGATCTCTCGCAGCATTTCATCTGTCAATTGTATTTGAAGGGACTGAAAGGTGATGACGGTTGTTTAGTTGGCAAAGTCATTTTGGTTGTTAAAAGCAGTTTAGGCATCCAATGCCAAGAGGATATTCTCTACAAAAGGAAAGAGATAGAATTACTAAATTATCAGTTGCCAAAAGAAAAGAAGGAAAGCAAAGTGGAGGCTTTTGTTTCATCCAGATCAGTCACTCGGTGCAAATTGAAGTGGGCTTTGACCATTAGCCATCCTGTATGATCTTTAGAGATGAGAAGGGATCAAATACATTAAATGTGAAGTGAGATAATGTAAATTTAAGTGTATAAAGTAAAGCACCCGTCCAATCTCATTTTCTTCAGTTGAAATTCGGCCTCGCCTTCGCCCACCAACTAATGTCTAAGCTTTGCCTTTGTTTGTCTATCAAACCTTCGAAAGTTGTATCTTATAGTATAAAATACGTATTTTGGTGAAACACTAGCTCAGAGAGCTTTAAGTTACGGACAATCCGACAAGACAACGTTAACTTATGTACAAGTACAGAGTGAGACAAGAAAGACAACCCTCTGCAGCCTAACCTCTGGAAACACTGGAGAACCTTTCATTTCAGTTCAGACACAGCAAAAGAGAATTTTCGACCAGAATAGTCGTGGATGCAACTGGGAAAGTAAAACGCATGTGTTTTGCCTACAGTCGGCTTCACTCACTCGTCTTTTGGGCTAACTCGAGTGCTTTTTGCTTTCCAGCTTCAGTAGTCGGCTGCGGCTTGACTTGAGTACACTAACTATACAGTTTACCCGTTTTCTTCCAATTTTCCAACTGCATCTCTCAGTTTTCTCACCGAAACTCGTTTTCCAATTGAAGATATTCAAACAAAAATACTTTTCCCGCCGGCAACAGTTTTTCAGCAGTACAGAAAATCAAGTATTTCTCGGCAAGATACTGTCGAAAATTAAGAAAATTGGCAGACAACTTGAGAAAATAAGTAGGTATTCAACTCCAAGTATTAAGCGAACAACAAGAACAAGTTTTTCTGGAGATAATTTCTGCCGCTGCTCCCGTTATCACAGAGAAGATGAAGATTCCGTAAATGAATTACTAGAAACTACAATAAGTTGTCCGTGGCAAAGCAAAATACAATTGAGTTGAGTGTCCATTGGCAATTGAGGGACTGCTACTATTATTACGGAAGTGTAAGTGCACAAGCTGCTATCTGTATACCTAACTATAATTATTTTTTATAGAGATACTCAGCCCACTAAAGTTTCATCTATCAATTTGGGGAAATACTAGAATATAGTTTGTTGGTCTGGAATTGTGAATGCCAGAAGGTTTAGGGAGAGGGAAGATACTAAGTTTTGACAGAAAAACTCTCGTGCTACATATAATAGGCCATGGAGAATACAAAAGTCGAAGTGACTTTTCTTGTAAAGTTACTTCTCTGGTGAGATAAAACAATAAGGAAATAGAATTCGCTCTGGTTCCTTTCCTCCTTCTTAAAGGAATTCCATAGCGCAGGGAAAACTACATCTTAGTGTCCAAAAGGTAGAGAGAAGAAAAAGCAAGAGAGGCAAAAAAGTAGTATTTCGGAGAAATTGACTTGAATTGACATGACGGAGACAAAGTTTGCCGAGTGACTGATTGTGAGAATCTGGAAAGGTTCTATTGGCTGCTTTGCTATTATTGCTAATAGTTATATCATTTATTTGTTCAACGTGGTTAGGATATCAACAATAGAACATGGACAGAATTGAATGGGTTAGCACTAGCAGTTAGCATGCCATTCCTTGCGTAGTCTTTCTTCCTTGCTCTTCAACTCCAGCCAACCAAACCGATATAGTTGACAGACCAAGTAAAAGTTGCTGTGGAAAGGTGCAATCTACTACTACACTGAAATGACACATAATGCAGGGAAAGTGAGATGAAATAAACAATATAATGTACTCAGTAGCTACTTCCTATAATATATTTTCAGATGAAGTGTGTTCGTGTGAATAAAACTCACAGACAGATCTGCTGTGTCTGTTATACTGTCGTCATATACTTATGACGCGATGAAATGATGGAGCATGTTTTCATTGTTTACACTCCGCAGATAACTCATTTCTACCTCGTCGTCGCTGTGTCTCGCGTGAGTGGCAAAGTTTAGACGTGTGTGTACTTTTCTACTTACTTACCTTCTTAGGAATACTTAGGTACATGCCCTATACTAACTTTATGAAATATTGAGCATCCTTCTTGGGTAGAAAACCTATCTCTGCAACTTGATGCGTAACAGCATTTATTACAAGTGAACGAGAAAAGAACATTATTCCAAATAATATAAATTCCTCTGCAAAAAACATCACAAAGCTGGAAAACAGACAGTGAAGAAACAAAGAAAGCAAAGAAACGCTTCAATACTTACCAATGGACAAATAAGATGAAATACGATTTTCTCAACTTTTCACCGGTATGCATGTGTACATCGACTACCATATACCGTGTTGTTCAAATGTGCTATATAGTGGAGTTACGTTTGTTAGGTATCTCTTGAGTAGATAGCTTTTGTATTTATTTTGCTATTGTTCTAGCAGAATGTTACCCGTATTTATGATGAAATGTGAGTTATTTGTTAGGATGTCTTTATTGTGTAGGTGAAGATCTTATTTTACTCAGAAGTATTGTGTGCAGTCGTATAGTGCAGAGGGAGAAAGTATAAAGTTCCTAACTTTGGGTTTCCTTTGATTTATCTCTGGTTGAGTTGTTTGTATTGTTCTTTTGCTATTTTCAGCTATGTATTTGTCAGTCAACTGGATAAAGTGAAAAAAGCTGTTATGAGTAGTCGAGGAGGATCTGTTGAAGCATTTTTAAAAGGAGGGCATGGGACTAGGACTCTCGCGTGGTCATCTGAATCATGTCTGGAGAATTGAGCTCGGATCAGTTGCAGCAGCTCTATTTGTGCAGTCTCCTGGGACGCAAACGGTAAATACTAATACTATTGGTATCTTTAAAGCTTTTACATTTCTGTACTAAATTGTGTAATATTACGGTACATTCAGTATAAACTGTTGGGATATGCTGTAGCTACTTTTCTGCAGTTAGTAGGTAAATACTAGTACTAGTTGGTTGATGGTGTGTATCCAAGTAAAAATTCATATCATAAAATTCCTGTCCTGTGCGCTTCAATTCAATTTCAAGACAAAGACAAGAAAGGTTGCACAATATTATGATGAATTTTCTCAGATGTACGTGCACGATAAAAAGGGATGAGAATGGGACTGGTAGATATGTTTGTGACCTACACAGGTTCATCTTGTGTATTCACGTGTGCAGGGTAATGTATAGTATATAATGGTAAAGAATCTTCAGATTCACAAATGTGGATTTTATCTGTCATTTCTCTGTATCTTTATGGGTAGACTATTTATTGTTTATTTGCATTTTTTATGCTTCTTCCTACTTAACTAGGATAACTATACTGACTGTCCGTATAGGTATTGTGTGCTTTAAGTAGAATCAGTGTTTTTGAAAGATGTTCTCTGCGTATAATATAAATTGTGCCGCATTTATCTCAACTGATCTAAAAGTGTACATTTTTATGTAATCTTAAGTTTTCCGTCGATAAATCACACACTCAATGCAGTACTGCAATATTTGCTTGGGTATTTGTGTATAATGGTGCATAAGTAGGAACAAGCCTGGACTGGATGGGGATTTTGTATGTATTGGCGAATGCTAGATGTTCCTGTAGAGTGTAACAGTAGTAAAATATTGTTTATATCTGCTCTTTATAAAATGCAATGGCACTGAAAAAGAATCATGGGCTTCTCCTTTGTTTACCTTTCCATTTCACCCTTCCCAAAGGAGTTTGGAAAGAGAAAAGCATAGAGAAAGGAACGATTTGAGTAGTGAAGTGAATGGAATTCATGAATTTCCATAAATATTATAAATGGTCGCGTTTTCCTCTCCCAACTCAAACTTAACGTAGTTTAGCTTAAACTGTGAATCCATTTGAACTTTTTTGCTATACTAAATATTCTTTCTCCGTTTGTACAATTGTGCAAGTCTGAAACTGGATGTAACTTGTACTGCACTGTGCAAGAAGGGACGAAAAATAAGGAATTTCAGTCAGATGTAGCCATTGCTTTGCTTTCACTAAACCAATACTGATTTGATTTCCTTTTCCTGTCTTGCTTAATATTTAATGCACATATATTAGAACATCTCTCTGAAAATAGCATAGCGTGTGCAGTGCCGAACGAAGACCTCTGCTATATCTACGGGCTTCCACTCTTTTGAACGCGATGAATTCCCAAGAATATCTTGCATGGCAACTCTGTATCAAAACGAATTACACTAATAAGACATTTTCGTATTCCACGTATATACTAAAGAAAAAAACTTTCAGTGAAAGCAAATCAGTCTGTTTCCAAATCGATTCTTTTGAATTTTTCAAGCAACTTACATTCATCTGTAAAGATAAGGGAAAATACAAGCCTCGAATTTATACCTAGCGGAGATCGTTTTAAATTGCAGTACTAACAACATAAATACCAGGAGGATACGCCCATTAAAACAGTATGCATGGCCTGCATGGAATATTCTTATCCACTCTCAAAACTTTTGTACTGCAAAGAAACAAAGAATTACATTTATATTGTACTAATACAGACTGCATGATACAACTGCTAAGCTGCTTAAAACACTGCAAAATAGGTACATTTTGCACTGACGATGAAACAGATATAATAATTATCTGCTACTTATGCGCTAAAAGTTTGATAGCTAGGCTCTCAAAGATAGTCAGATACCGTATAACTCGAATTAATTCGACCTCCTCAAAATAGTTTATCCTCCGGGGTCAACTTAATACTTTTCCACGTTTACAAAGCATTAAAAAAAAAATTTACTTGTGATTTACACTCTTGTGTAAATCACATAGCATCACATCCCCCTCTCCCGGGTCAACTATTAATTTTTCGCATTAAACTTTGGTTGAAACAATGGCTGACCCTGGTGAATTAATTCGAGTTAGTCTGCTCCCAAAATATGTGCAAATAAAATAACTATTGTTTGAATTAGGAATTAATTACTTTTAAATATTTTTTGTATTTCTGAATTTTCAGGGTAGGTAGGTAGCAATATTATTTTTTACAGATTTTTAGACTTCATTTTAGATAATGCCCTATCAGCCTGAATATCCCATTGTATTCCTTTCACTGCAATGTTGGATTCAACCACAAAAGACTCCGTACAATATTACCAGATTTCTATTGTGCACCAAGTGCAATTCTGTAGCGTAATTTAAGCATTTTGTGTTCAGTAAAGGATTTGAAAAGAACTGGGTGGCTTAGGTTTTCTTAACCTAGTGCCAATCTGCCAATGTATCAGTCTACAGTTCTTTGTGATAAACCTATATGGATCAACATAGGTACTCTGATGTTCTGATATTTCATATATTTGACTTTATTACAGTATTACAAGCAAGTATTTTGTCGACGGAAATTGGACAAACGTGACAGCACGTAAGCCAAAACTGGGCCAGACAATTTGCATTTGTACGTGTCTGTTGGGTACATAATGTAATATCGAATAACAGTCTAATCACAGCAGCAGCATTTACTGTAGCGAACAGGAGTTTATTTGTCACCATCATATCACCTTCAATAAAGCCGTGGTACAATAGTTACAATACCAATTTATGTTTTATGTGTGTACATACTTACTGAACACTAGTGAAGAGTATTATTTGATAAAGTTTTTGCGTTTCTTGCATTTATTATACCTGCTTGTATTACAAATGAGTTCTTTTCCTTCATATTGTATATGAAACTCACGTTTTGCTACTTGCTTTCTTTTGTAAATAGCTGAAAATGAACTACCCTCCGTTCCTGCCATTATTTATTAAAATTAAGATACGTACTGAGGTAATTACAAAGTCTGCTTCAGCCAAAACCCCCAATGATTGCTATGAATATGTAAAGAAAAACTTCTGTGAATTGAATAGGAAAGACAGTGAATTGGGTGAAGAGTATTTACATAAGAAAAGCCTTTTTTTAAACAGATAGCATAATAGAAAAGGCTGAAATATTTGCAAATAGGTTGCAGTTTTTGTCTGAAGCTACCGTGTCCAATTATCAAGGAACAAAAGAAACGCGAAAAGCTAAATCAAAGTGAAAAGCAAGGAAAGTTAGAGAAAGGCTTTCGTTTGTTTACTTGAAATTTTATCTTTCCATGTCGAACTCCTTCTGTTGAATGGAAATGTAGATGCCTGTCTTTTGTGCTGTACGGTAGTATACATATAAGATGTGGCAGTTAAAGGATTGGAAATTCTTTGATGTAGGTAGACGGACGGAGTTTCCTGGGAAGGGAACTGTAATTATTTTAATTTGTTTACTTCCAATTAGGAGTGTTAATGTGCCCACATAACTTTGTGCTACGAACACTGCTGAAAAGTCAACATTCTGCTTCTGTAGTTTATTACAAATTCAATGCAATATTTAAAAGCAAGGGAGTTAATAAGTAAGTTGGTACATTAGTATGTGTAACGAATGCAGTGAGTTCAGTGTTAGATTGTATGGTGAAAGTTTATCATGAACTAAAGTGTTAACTAATTGCAATTTATCTGATATCCTTTATTCAAGTGGACTAATCGCTTCAGACATTAAATTTTAGCAATGTTAGAAGTGACTATAATATTTGCACACATTATGTATGCATGCATAGTCATATCTATTAGCTAACTCGCTCTAACTTTCTGTGTGTTTCGATCTCCAATGTAACTTTGCAGTTTCACATATTATATGTAGTGAAGGTGTCCTACACAAGACTAAAGATATCCTAACGATTAAATAGGGTAGTCCATATCGAATGATAAGAGTAAACTGCATTGCACTGTCGTGTCGCCAGAATAGTTTTCTATCCCGTTTGGTTTAATCGGCAATGCGGTAAAGCTTCATTCCATATATATTTTGCCTCTTTGCTTTCTTCCATTTAAAATTACGGAAAACAGTGTCCCACACAGAACAAGAATAGAATGGAAGAGAATGGAAAGGATGGGGGGACATGGAACGAAAGTAAACTACTTTGGAAGAGAAGCAAGTTAGAATGTATACTGGCTTATTTCTGTGGGACTAGGCTGAGCAGTCTCGTAGTTCGCTGTTCGTAGTGGTGGTTCTATATGTATGTGTACAAGAGTTTGCTACAATTTGTAGTCTTGCTTGCGAAATGTGTCGGAAGTTATGGGAGAGCCATTTCATGGTGATAGTAATAATAGTAATGGTGATGATGTGCGAGCATTAAAAGCTTTCTCTCAACTACATATAATGTACATTTAGCAAACTAATATAATGGAATCATAGCAGAAGTAACTCGTAACTGCATAGATATAGACAGTAAACATTACTTTTGTCCTTGTGCATATTCTTGGTGCTTAAGCTTATAGGCTACTTACACTTTAATACAGTTTAGACAGATGGATGGATAATGCATTTAAGTATATGTAGCATGTACTTGCAGTTATACTTTTCTAACAGTACCAATGGAAATCTAGGATTTCCTTCATATCTGTGTATAGCCAAAATTATGTAAAGACTACTAAACGTGTATCTCTTCGCTATGTAACTTTCTGTCTGAATGCGTAGTTTACTTTTACTTCAGTTTACTTTGTGTTTCTAGTAGATTAGAGCAGAGGATTAAGTGCAGATTCGTTTAGGTATTCTCGACACTAATTTGTTAGGAATCCATGTGTTTTTACTTTTAGATCCTTTAACGCGTTTACTTAGCTTAAATAGAACAAAGGTAAGTATTTTGAGATTTGGTTCTTACAGAGTAAAATTTATATGGATAAGACTTATGTACTTACATATAGGCCACTTTTACCTTTACCTGTCTTTGTGCTGAATATCGTGGACAGAAATAGATATGCATTGTGGAGGATGATGCAGTAATTCAATTTAAAAAGGAAAATGTGTTTGAGGTGTAAATCCCCTTTCTTTAATCTGGACTAATGGTACAATGAAATTTTACAGGGAGCAGCCAATTTTCACATGTAAGGCACATGTATTCCACATTGATCCGATGACAAAAAGGTCGTGGGTGCCAGCATCTTCGGCTGCAGTACCCGTATCCTTTTTTTATGATTCCTCTCGGGCTCTCTACAGAATCATCAGTGTAGAAGGCACAAAGGTAAGAAATTTCGTAAATAATGCAAAGCGTAAGTTAGAAGTGTCCTGTAGCAAAGTAGTGTACTATACTAAAGTCTGCATGGTCTAAAAGAATGTTCTAACTGCAGCTAAAGGGAGCAATACGATAGAATCCAATGTCTTGTTCAGATATTTTGGTCTGTCTCATCCCAACCCGAGCGACCCATCGTGTCAATATTCTGTTCTCATTCTATTTTACGTCCTGTCACGTCACCTTATACCAGATTTTATGAGTTTCTCATCTCCCCTGTGAATATTCTGTCTTTTCCCTCTGAACACTTACTTTTTACTTGAAAAAACGACTCTGATTTGATTCGGGAAAAGTAAAAAATCACTCATAGAACAGTGCAGAAGTAGGTAAATAAGAACCTGCCTCCTATTCTATAAGAACAATGTGTCTATCCCTTTGTTGTATTCTATTCCCCTTGGCAAATTTCTTTTCTTGGCATTCGCAGCTGCAATTGCTTGCATGAGGTAAAGTTGGATTTGGATGGACTACATAACAGGATATCTACTCTCTGGATACATGTTCTGATAAGGAGAAATTCAAGATGTGAAGCACATATAGAGAAAATACCGTCAGTCCGTCAATTTCTGGTTGAATTTAGTCTCAAGCTCCCACGTGTACAAATAGGCTACCTTCTTCATTCTCTTCTTCCTCCTTACCACGATTGTACTCTGTTATGTGGTACGTGAAACAATGTGAGGAATACCAATTCCAATGCATTCTTATACGCTAGCCCATTGAGAACTACACTTTGTTTCTCTTCTGCTAAATATATAAATGATATAGCCAAGAAAGTAGTGCAGAGGTTCCTACCGACTAAATTCAATAGCAAATACACTATGGAACATCTTGACTTTCTCCTTGTGACCTTACCTTACTTTCTATTTCCATTACAAATTCTAGTAAGCTATAACTGTTTTAGAGTTGGATATATTTATTTATCTACTGTATTACTTACTGGAGAAAATCTCTCTAGGAGTTCTACACTTGTGAAATCTACTGCACATTTAGAATACAAAAGGAATAGTTCGCATAGCCGTAGTTATGTGACTATGCTTACACGCTCTACACCGCACGAGGAACTATTTAGTTAAAGCAAGCAAACCAGTTGGAATCCGAATTTCAGCAGACGTTTTTCAGTGAAGGAACACTCGATTTGTTCTTCTCGTAATAGTCCTTTACTACTTACAGCTACTTTGTCTTTACCTCTTACTCTTGACTGCGCTACATCCTCTTTCCCCCGTTTCACTACATAAAAATCCAAAGAACAGGTTTGTCAGTCACTAAATCTGTTTCCTGATCTTATGTACGTACGCAGTACTGACTGCCATGCCGTGTAAGTTTGCACAGATCCAACTCTAAATCACGCTGGAGCTATTCAGTCATTTATCTTTCTTTGGTAACAACGCATTACATTTCTACTTCCTCTTAGATATAGTAATAACACACTAATAACACCAATGCCTATCTATGCAGTATAACTTGGCTACTAGAATTTCCCACTTGTACAGCGAAACAGATTATACAATGTACTTACTTACAATCTCTACCGGGATACATTACATAATAAATTACACTCTCCTAGAAGTAAAGAGGAGGTTTGCTAATATTATTCTGAATTCCAAAGTATAGTAGCTACAGCAAAAAACGCAGTTTACATTTTCAACATCCCAAGTCATTACTAATTTGGAGCTGCACACGTTCCTGTTTTTTGTATCGTTTGGAATTTGGAAATATAAGGCATAATAAATCGCAGACACCCTATGGCATAATGTAAGCTAGAGAATTTCTGTAACTTTTCTGTTTTGACATTTTCAATATTGATTTATTTAGTAAACAATTTTTGGTCTCTTTTGGTAGAGCTAGAAGAGGCTAGTAAAAAATAGTTTATGAAAATAGCAGTATGATAAATTCGAGTTTTCCCAAAGTAATATTAGTCGAAGAAATAAAGTGCTCCCTTGAATCTGGTTGGTACTGTAAGAAGTTTGTGTGAAATACGTGGTTGGATGTGTAGAGTATATTTTCGCTGTTTCTGACAGGCCGTGATCAATAGCACAGTGTCCCCGGGCATGAACTTCACGAAGACATCGCAAAAATTCGGACAATGGTCAGACGTGCGAGCGAACACTGTGTACGGTCTTGGATTCCCATCGGAAGCTGAGCTGAATAAAGTAAGTATTTTTAACATTTGGTAAACTACTGACTGTTTGTATGAGATATTTAACCCGGAGCAGTAAACATTAGTTTCTGGACAAAAGAGAGAGGATGACTTTGTGAAGAATGTTGATAGAACGACGTAAGGTTGGTTAAAGGACACATGAAATCAGAATGCTGGTTTGGTGGGGGAAGCTCTATCGGAAATTGGATCTAAATTGCAGGGGGTATGAAAAAGTGGCATCAGACAAAGTGAAGTCAGAGCAGAAGAGCATTAGATTAAAGGGCAGGTCAGTCAGGTAAGAGCAGGAATACAATACACGTAGCACTCTAAAAACTCGGATGGGAGAAAATAAAATATCTAGGCAAGACAGGAGACACACCTTCGCATCAACCGGCCAAAGAAATGTGGAGTGGCCATTAATCTACTTTCTCTGGAGAAAGTAGCATGAAACTATGAAAGTGAATTCCGTTCTGATGCGAAGAAAAATCACTCTTGTTCTTTCATCGTCGGAATACATTAGTCTATTTTCCGAAGGAGCGATGGCATATCAAGTAGCTATAAAAATAAATAAATAAGCAAAATGATTCTCGGGAATTGGGATCTGTTTCCCTTCAATCACCCCATGACGCCCTTGTTTTTTTCGTTGCAGTTTTCCGAACAGTTTTTAGAGGTGAGAGAAGCAACTCGTGCTTCTGGGAAGCACTCTCAATCCTCTCACCATGTGCCAATGTCCAACAACCTGGCTGGACTGAATAACGCTGCAACAATCCCTCCGCCCAGTATGATGTCTTCCCCTTTACTGCAGAGAAGCCAAATAAATCAGCAGCAGCATCAAAACTCTTTAATGACACAGAATCAGAGTCAGCAGCAACAGAACGGTCACGAAGATACAGATGTGATGATGAATGATGCAAATGCGAATTCCTTACTCAAAGGCAGCTGCTCCACATTGACGAAAGGTCTCGGAGTTCCCCCAGTGCCAAATACTTTGGCTAATAATGTCGTCACGAGTATTGGCACCATTGACAGTCCTAAGCACACGGGCACTCTCGGGAGACAAGATAAATCTCCCGAGGCACAACTCAAGTATGAAAATGAACGACTTCGTCTGGCTTTAGCCCAAAGGTACCAAACACACATAGATTATCCTACATATATCTTAAGGGAACGCAGCAAATCGTCACTGCATGCGACTCTGCTGTAGGATTCTACTAACTTCTTCTACCTTAAGATTTCTTATATATTCCACTGTGCGTGTAGATCTTGGCGTTTGTCTCCTGCGAATAAGTAGAGTGACACCCGCTTTGTGTACAAGTTGAATCAACCCTCTAAGCCTATATACCTACTAGTTTCTATGCCCTGTCCTTATTTGCACTTGACTTTACTGTATTTTATGTACAACGTTTTTATTTTGGCTTTTATAATACATCAGGTGTGAAATTGGATGCTCGATGTACTTATTTATTTAGTTCATACTTGGTTTGCTCCCGGAAACTCTGTATACCGTTTCCTGTAGTAAGATGTGTACTGCTGTGCATAATATACTAGTAAAGAATACGTCATAGTACACTAACCAGCTCAGTAAGAATTGAAACTTGATTAATAGGCATTCACATGAATGTCGATGACCATGAAATTCGTTTATGCGAAATATTTTCCATGTCATTTTAAGATACAGAAGAATATCACTCTAGAGTAAATCGTAGTTACATTTAAAGATATCCGTTTTTTAATTTTATTAGGGTATTTTTCATACCATGTCAAAATCGAATGTGAAAGATGTCCGTTTGGAAGGACAAAGCAAACTACAATAATAGTTTTGAGCAATATAGTTGAATAGATGATTTCCTACGACATATGGCTGTGGGTAGCAGAGTAGATATTTGTTGTGTACTTGTGTATCCGCATGTACAGTGCATAGTGGTGTTAAGTTGGTTCTTTTGTAAAGCAAAAGAGACATTTATGTTTACTTGAGTTGACTGTTTCTTTGTTTTGCTGTTGTCAGTTCGGTGAACGCAAAAAAATGGGAAGTGGAGTTGTCAACTTTGAAGACAAACAATGCGAGACTGACTGCGGCTCTTACAGAGAGTACGGCCAATGTAGAAGAATGGAAGAGACAGTTACATGCTTACAAAGAGGATAACCAACGACTGAAGCAAAGAACGCTTGAGGCTGAAGCTGCCAAAGGAAATTCGGACGCTGCTCTGGAGCTCCGAAATGAAATTGGGCTCATGAGAGAAAAAGTTGAGTATCTCTCACAGCAGCTTCAGAGCAAAGACGAAGAGCTACGAATGCTTAATGAGATTGTCAACGGAAGTAATAGCGATGCTGTTAAGGTAAGTATACATTCGAACGCCTTCTCTCATACGCCTGCTATACATCCGTAAATAATATTGTGGAAGCACTACCTGCCTACAAAGCCTACATGCATAATTTACAATTTATGCATTCGTGATAGAAAACAAAACTGTACTCTGGCAAATGGTGCCATTTCATAGTCACTAGTAGACCTATATACATATTAAGTGTATAATACAGTTATTTGATGTCAGAGATGAATTTCGGGTTTAAATTGGTCATTTTCTATATTAGGAAAATGAATTATTGCGAGCTACTTTAAATGAAGTGCAAGCTCAACTTGAAACGGCTCTTGGAACTCAGGACTCCCAACGAAAAGTTTTAGAAGCACTCAACTCTCAGCTTGCAGAAAAAGTTAAAGATTTGGGAGGCATTCACCGAGAACTCAACACTGTCTTGCAGACTTGAAATGAATGTTAAATGCGTTAAAAATCAAACTTCTGTACTTTTTCTTGATTAGGAAATGTAAAAATACGTACATTATAGTCTATATACTTATGAGAAACGTAATTAAACGATTATATTACTTGTACACGTAAATAAATAGTGTATTAATTGCCAGTTGTCACCTAGAGTAATCGTAACTACTTATTACTGTTAGATTATTACATAACACAGTGTATCAAGTCATAAATTAAAACTACTCAGAACTGGTTTGCTTGCATAACAAGTTCCAAAATTTGTAGTGCTGTCCTAAATGGTTCGCTTCTCGCAGTACCATTTTATTGTTGAATACTATAACTTTACTGTACTTAATAAATACATGTATTTGATTCCAGTGTGCAACAGATTGATCTCGTTCCATTTTAAAATGTCATGCTATGTCTCGTTGAATTTAATAAGCTAAAAGCGTGCCATATGACTGTGCTACTTACTGTGTTAGATGTCTGCATGTAATATTGATATTTTCTGTAAAATTAAACTTGTAACTCAGGATCTTACTTTGTTACGTAGTATTGTGGAAATTCCAGTCTAACAAATGCATGGAAATGCTTTTTGTATTGTACTTGCACAGTAGGACACTTAACTTCAGTAAGAATAATTTGTATTTTATTAGCTACATTTACACTTTGCTTCTCCGATAACAACGTTATGCATTGGTAGACAAGACACTAACTTAAAAGCTGTAAATACTTGTGTATGTAGTACTATTAGCAAGTAGGAGAATAATTACAATTGCCATGTATACTTATTACGGTCCTCAGTGTGTACCTGTTACAAATCCCCCTATTCTGCCTAGTCTCTACTTAATAACATTAAATTGACGAAACTACTAATTGAGTTCTCGCCTGACTTTCACAAGTATTAACACAGTACATTGCATAATTTGTATCGTGTAAACAAAAATGAGTATTCCAGTTCCTAAACTCTGTAAGCAGCTCTCTATTGTATGTATTCTATGTATAATGTTCTACGTAGAAAAATTCAAGAACTGTATAGTGTAAATGTAGCAACTTACATGTATGTACAATAATATTATGTAATGAGTCAAAAGTATAAAAATAATCAATGTTTGTATTTTTCCGTTTTGTAAAACTGTTATTTAAAACAATCTAAAGTTAGTTACGCTGGACTAAGCAAATTTGTGTATGAGGGATGCCGAGAGTGATACGATACTATGAATTATTATGATACTACAATATTTGTGAATTTATTGAATAAATTGCATCAGTGACTAGGTACCTTTAATTTCAATTTGGGTTTGTACATCGTTATTGTCTAGTACTATGTAGGACACCATTGGAAAGACATAATGGCTATTTGGCTTCAAGAATCATGCTTGACAGCATCACGACATAATTAAAAACATATTTGTTGGAATTCCCAGAAAATCTGCCTCTGAACAGCGTGTACAAGGATTCTCCTCGGTGATTTGAATAATAAACACGCTTGGATGTTTACAAACGTTCACATAATCGATTCATGAATTCAGAACTAATGAATAAAATATAGTGAATGAAAGGGACGATGTGAAAGTCAAGAGAAAGTGAAATTGGGTTACGTATGCCATTGCCGAAGGCCGATTTTGTTCACAGTTGATGAAGATGGTTGATTGTTTCTATTCTATTCTTCATTTAGCTCAAGAACTGATGCCACTAACAAAGGAGCTTTGTCTTATTGCAAACTGTGTAAATATGCATCAGTGAAGAGTATTGTGGCTCACTGAAATAGTTTTGCTAGAGTTTGCCCGAATTAATCTCAACTATACATACAACTTGATCTTACACGTATTTATTACACGTTCTGTAATAGAGTACAGAAAGTTTGACAGCTTTCCTCTTTCATCTTCACCATATACTCGGCACAAAGGAAGCAGACACCCTGGATGTCTATTTAACTTTCGAACTCGCTTTACTGATGCTCCCATAAGCCTGTAGAGATGACTGCAAAGAACCCCAAGCAAAGCATTTACTCTATTCACTTCTGCTTGTTATCTACTTATCTTCACTTTATATTAGTTTTACTACAAATGAAAGTAGTCTTATCAAATCAGCCCCAAATAAATTTCATTTGATAAGGTGGGTTTAGATATGTTAGCATTTATTAGGTTTGTCACGAATCGCAAAGTGAAGGGAGTAAGATGCAACCAAGAGAATTTTTGATCCATTTTCGTTTGTAGACAATTATTTTACTTTCATGTACCATTTTAGCAGTTGTAGTAATACCTACCTAGATTATACAAGATACATTCATATCGCCCCACGTGTACTAGGAAAAGTAAAAATGTAAACCTCAGGAAGGTAAAGAACAAGCGATTTGAATTTAAATACACCTTAGACTTTAGACATGTAGAATGATGTGGAAACTGGGAAACCTGGCAAGTGACAAATCTGGTTCTTGCATTTTATCAAATTACCATAATATTATTACAACTAGATGCTCCTACATGGTGGTTTGTGACTTACCCTTTTCTGACTTTGCACAGCATTTCTCTTCTAGGGCTTCATCAGCTTTTCTTTCCCTTTTTGTCTTCTGTTTTCCCTCTCTTGTCATACATAATGCTTAAAAATGGAGTGTTTTAGAAGGAGCTCCTCCAACTCTGACTATACATAATAAGTAGGAAGCTTACACACAATACCTACTGAATAAGCTAGCCCGCTTACTTAGTGTAGGTAAGTTAGTGAGTTGGTAGCAAGAAAATGAGATTAGTTGGGGCAACTCATGTCAAGTCAAGTCAAGGCATATGTCAAGTCAACTGGAGTGGAATCAGCAGGATGCAAAATGGAACGAAAGTGAAGGCGAAAAACCAACAATTTTATACTTTCATTTCTACTGTTACATAATACCATATGTATTATATGCTAAGTACATACACTCATATAAATGTATGTATTTACCTATAGAAGCTAGTACTATTAAATATTTAAAGTTTGTGTGTGCCAAATATTACGGAAAAGGATTCCTCAGCTGCCTTCTGAATATCACACCTCTTCTATCGGTAAATTATATAGGTACATACTGTAAGTACACAATTTGACTTCTACATTTGGTGTCTTATACAAACTGCATATATTATTACTGTGATATAACTGCTCTCCGAGTCTGTGCGCTAAAACCTCCAAGTCCAAAAATATAACAGTCTTTTGATTGTAAGAAAATGGCAGATTGGGACACATTTCTGAGTGAGGTAAGCTCTGAATACTTCTGGGCTTTTTCTTGCTACAAATAGAATGGTATTAGGTGGAATAATATGCAAAGGGTTCAAGTAGCATTGTTCAGTGTTCAAGAGGAGATAAGGACGAAGATGAACCAATATGGCAAAGACGGAGGCCAAGGCCTAAGAAAGGTAGAGTGGGTAAACTAGAAAAAAGTCAACAGCCGCGCGGCGGAGTTCCCGTCTCTACTGAACTGAAGGGAAGTCAAGTGAACATTTTGAGACTTTCGGTCTCAGATTGTTGGGAAAGTCACGTCACGTCATGTCCAAGTTCTTACTCGCAAAGAAAGTGTTCAGCAGTTTAGTTTGGTATAGTTTCACCCTAGCCGACTTTCAGCAGACATGAAGATACATTCAAAAAGTTTAAGACAAAAAGGTATTTTCTCCTTTTCTTGTCATTGAACGTACCTATTCAAGATATACAGCAATGTGAGAAGATCCCTGCTCTCTCAAACATGCTATTAGACATGCATGCATGCAGCAAATAAAGTCTTTTGTAACTAGATCAGAGCGTACAGCTGAAATGAGTGGCTTACTTTACTTTGGTTTCTTCCCATTATTTTCCATACTACGTCGAGAAATCCACCCAAATACAACGAATTTATTAGTCACAACTCACAACGCTTTCTCGAGAAACCAAAGTTTTCTTCGGAATATGATTTAACGCTTATATGTTTAATGCACCTAGACAAAAGCTACTTATTCCTGATACTATCCACCTATTTACTGTGGCATATGATTCCGAAATGTGTCATCTTGCAAAAAATATTCTGATTTAATTTCGGTACTTGGTTAACGGGCTCAAAGGTAAGTTCAACCTAATGTTATATGCATAATGCATGTAGGTATATAATATAGGTACATCTTTTGACAAACTTTCTACTTAATTGTGCATTCACAGATGTTTGCCCGAAATAAAGACAGTGAAAGAAAGTTTTACCCAGGGAAAGTTTTTAAAGAAACTACTTTAGATTAGGAAAATTCATTGCTACAGGCTGCAAGTTCTATTGCTACTTACCATAATAGTACTTACGTAATCTGGATTCATGAGGTTATACGTGATATATGGAACGCTTTTATTTCTAGACTTCATTATTATTTAATTGCGATTGGTATTTCTTATTATGCTAACTTACTGTGTTGCTAAACCATATTCCCATATGGAGTACCAATTCTAATTAATTTAAGAGTGGGACAACAAAAATTAGGCTATTTAATTGATACAATAAATAGAATTGATTTGTAATTTGTAATTTTGGCCATGAAATGTTTTCATTAACTTTGAATGTTTTATTCAATTATCCAAAGTTAAACACACAAAGATACTGTACATCATAGACAGACATTTATTATCATGCGCCAGTCAATGCAAAATCAATTTAAAAAATTTGAATTATGTACTATCTAATAGCGTTGTGCGGTCTAACTATCTAACTAAGGCAATTATAGAATCTAATACGCACTTATTACCTTACCTTACAAATACCTTATCATTTCAAAGCAATGTAAAAGTATAATCTTAAAGTTGTAGCGTATACAAAACAAAATGTGTTGAAAAATAGGTGTAATATTTGGTACAGTAGAACAAATTATAAGTGTTACAAATAAAACCTGATAATAAAATGATCAGGTTTGGTGAAAGGAACTAAACGGATAACTACTTACGTATTAGTATAGTTCAGTATTACATAGGTAATTACATTATCTTGTACATAAATCAGAACACCATTTAATACTTCACGATTCATATCGACATTTATGAAAATTAACACAGAAACGAAGCCAAATGTATACTGTCTACTGACAGCTAAAGATACTATTCTACACATAAGATTGTATTGTAGTGATATTTACGGGACTCAGAGGATATGTACAATAGGTTTTAGGATTTATTTTTCTCCCCATTTAACCCAAGAATCTACATAATAATAAAAACTACTTAGCATTGCAAACTATAAATTTCGTCTTAATTCGAGTAATTGGTTGGGTACCTTTTTGTTTCGGACGTTTTAAAACTGCGATTGATCTCTGTAACGGTAGGCCAGACCGTTGCATTGTATTTAACACAGGACAAAATACGTATCAGAAACATTGTAGTTTCGTATGATTAGATTGTATTGTGCTTATATATTATCATGTTTACGCAAGGATTAAATGGGGAGGTAAATTGGATTATACTAATTTTTTGACGTCTGAGTTACCACATCATCTTTCATACACAGAAAAGACAGGTTTAAGGACAAAGCTGTTACCTATTAAGTTGTTCGTTATTAGTATATAAATAGTTTGGTTAGAATACAGACATTTGTATTGAGTTGAATCCTTAAAGCTATTTTAGTAGAGACTGGTTTTCTTCATGATGCGAAAAAACTCATCCATACTGACCATACCATCACCATCCAAATCCGCTTCTTGAATCATTTCCTGGGAAATTAAAATATTAGATGAGCGGATGAGCCTGCGTGCTTGATAAATATCACAATTTTAAACATGAAATATGCTTAGTTTACATGAACTTCTTCATCCGCCAATCCTTCGCCCAATTCTACAGCAATTTGTTGCAGGTTGTTGAAAGTTATATATCCAGTTCCATCACGATCAAAAAGTTTGAATGCTTTTAGTATTTCGTCTTTACTATCTTTTTCGGCCATTTTCATGGCAATCACATTCATAAAATCATTGAAGCACAACTTGCCTAAACAATAAGTAACAACAGTTAATGGTTAATTCTACATCGTAATATAAAACGAACGATTGTCAAAAATTCAACACAACAAAAGCAAATTTAAAGAGGTGCATACCTGTTCCAGCCTTATCAACGTTTTCAACAATTTTCTTGATATCTTTAGCTTTAGGTTCAAACCTGAATACATAACAAAATTCTTTTAATGTCATGCAATATAAGTCATGTAAAATATCAAGTCATACGATGATGCAATATGATAATACTAATGTACAATTGAATGTTATTCTATTAGTTTTTTTAATTAACTGCTCACCCCATTGCACGCAGCGCAACTTTAAGATCAGCAACGTTCATATATCCTACTCCGGCAGTGTCAAATGCGTTGAAGGCATCCTTAATGTCTTGTTTCTGTTATTCATTTAAATGTTATTTAAAAAATCCATCATGCATCTACGATTATTTCAAAAATATATAAGTACTAGGGACACGAGAATGTAAACAAATAGTACCTGTTTAGGAGTCAGATCAAAAGTAACTTTCGCTGGTTGTACGTCATCCCTGGAAGAGAACGAGAACAGAACTTTTATTCTCCAAAAGACAAATAAATTAATATGACAGTATTTGAACTTAAATTCCAAGTTGAATTAGTATTTACTCTAAACGATAATCACATTCTTGTACTACCTTTTCAGTGGTTTTTTGTCCTCCGCCTTTGCATTGTGCGTTACTGTTGCATCTGCGGTTGCTGGAAGTATGGGCGCAAATTTAGATAACGGCGGCATGTCAGGTAGTTCAGACCCAACACCTTTCTTTTGGTGAGCCTAAAGCAAAACATGGGACATTAAAAACACACTTTTCAGAAATACATAGTGGTAATATGTGGTGATAATTTTACTTTCTTCGCTCCTGAAGCCGTAGCTGGTAATGCAGCC
Organism: Tomocerus maximus; assembly: GCA_019776445.1. Taxonomy (NCBI): domain Eukaryota; kingdom Metazoa; phylum Arthropoda; class Collembola; order Entomobryomorpha; family Tomoceridae; genus Tomocerus; species Tomocerus maximus. Next base: position 68,664 of record JABASH010000039.1, read on the forward strand.
ATTTCCTTTAATGTTGGACAGTTCTTTGGAGTTCTATTTACAGAATGGAATTATCCTGTAAGATAAATTAAAGGCGAAGACCATAGTATTGTATTATTACAATTATCGTAATTTTATACAGTTGATCATAAAATTAAAAATAGAAGTTGCAGCGGGTTATCCGTTACCTGAGATAGTGAGATATAAGAATTTTTATACTAAATAGGAATATTTGTCTTTGTTTGGACGGCGTATGTGAAGAAATGAAATTATAATACACGCAATTGTTATAGCCCGTTTTGAAAACTGTACAAAAATATAAAATGAAACAAGTGTCATGATTTATTAATTTACTGATATTAGTTTAATATTTACCATAATATAAAGAAATCTTACAGTTGCCCTAGCCCCTTTGATTGGCAAACCTTGAACCTGTAAGAGAACAATAAACAAACATTATATGGAAAAAGGTTTCTTTCAAAAATAATATTCAATTTAGCCTAAAAAGAATTTTACCAAATAAAATACGCTTATACTCCAAGTGCCACTTTTTGTTACCACCACCGACACCTAAAACCCTGGCACTTAAATACACTAGGTAGTAAGTGTGGTGTAAGTGGTCAATTCGATCTGACAGAATTTTTGTGAATAATTTCCAGGTCGAGATCGAAGTCGGCGCAAAATGGGCTTAGCACACAAGGATAGATCGACTGGAGAAATTACTTACTTACTTACTTACTTACTTACTAGAAACGGGTCTTTAGATATGTTATGTATGGTTGGATCGATCGGTATTTCGGTCAGAATAACCACAAGCACATAATATTTCCACTGACAATGACTACACTATACATACTTAATAATAAATCATTTAACTTAGTTTTCTTATTACAAAACAAATCAAACTTACACAACTTAGAAAAGGTTAGGAGTTCTATGTAATTGCTGGTGAGAAGAAAGACAGAATTCAGAATATTACGATACAAGAGTCAAAAACACCAAGCAGGCCAAATGAAAATTTCACTATATTAAATACAACTTCATTACAATCGCAATTATGAGAAGAAAATTAATTGTCCATATTGCAAATCCTACAAGACGCCATCGAAGTTCGTAAGAGACAATACAATCCTTGCAGCAATTAGGGTAACGCATAGGTACAGTTACGAAGACATTCCCTGGAAATACATAAGAATACAATCATGTAATTTGTAATAAGCAAAGGCACCATTACAAAAAATGGACTTCTAAGCATAATATACATAAACTAGGCATATATCCAAGAGTTTTTTTCAAGGGGGCACATCAAATAATATGGCACTTTCGGAGCACGAGATATTTTGTTATTTTGTTATCACTTGAATCATTTCTTGGAAATTCTCTTTTCCTAGGATCTAGAGGACGCTCGTGCCCCCTAATACGTACCGGAATGAAAAATAAATTACGAGCCATAAATTAATATATAAATGAATTATTTTACCGACTCGTACTCGCGGATCCGAATCTAGCGTTATTTTTAAGTATTCATCGTGGGAAGTAATGTAATTTCTCCATCTTCGCTGTACATCCCTTTTTGTTGGAGAACACGGTGCATAGGGTCGCGGATAAAAATTTCCAATCTGTACAGGTATTAAACAAGAGGAGAGAACAACAACATTAGTGTAACCAAAATAACCAGTATCGAATGCCAATGAAAACATCAATTACTACAAACAAAGATAAAAACATTGACAATAGCTTACCACAAGTCGTGTGTTAGGAGTAAAAAACTTATTATGAGACATTTAAGATTTTTACAGTTTCAGATTATTCAAAATTATTAGGAACGCACGTTTGAAAAATATCGATTTTACACGTAGTCTTTACTTAAAACTCAGCACATATAATTGTTGGTAAGTATGAATAGTATAGAGAAGTAAAGAATACTACGTAGGAAGATACAAAGACAAAATTCAAAGTAATATATTTTCCTTGGACTTAAAATATTAATCTTGTATATTATAATCTTGTTTTCTGAGACACACTACAGCACACATCGCAAAGAAATAGTATTTTAATAAACATAAGTGATTCACTACATGAATTACTTATCGAGATAACGAAATGAGACGAGACGGACATTCCTTAGATGGATAAACGGATACTATAGAGAATCGAGATAACTTGTCAAGAGATAAACACGTTAGCCACCTCCAATTATCTTCAGAAAAAATTTAAAGAATGTATATTATAATGCACTGAACGTGTGTTAAAGTACCTACAATAAAACAGGACAAATTATTAGTACGTAGAATGTTTAATTATTATTTAATTATTAGTATGTTAAATGAAAAGAAGGCGTACTTTGACTTAAAATTACTGTAATTTATCGTCTTTAGATTTTCCTTCGGCTTTTACATCCTCAGTTTCATCAGTTAAGGTTCCCAAAGTAAAATCCTGCTCAGGCTTAGCCTCGATGGATTGAGGAAGGTCTTCCGGTTGATTTTGTTCAACGGTTACAAGAGGATCCTTATCAAATGCTTGTTCTTGGCTCCAATGAATATTATCAATTCGTTCGGTAGGCATCTGATCATCCAATAATTCATTAATAACAAAATAGCTGCCTTCTTTTTTTGTTTCGATATCCTGGTCCACATATGGATCCATTAAGTCTTCACGCTGGACCTCATTGAGTTTATCTGAAAAGCTCGATGCCTGATACAAGTCTACGATTGGTTGGTCGGCTGGCAAGTGAGTATGATCGTGGGGATGATGATGATGTTCATGATGCGGCAGTTGCAACGTTGAATAAACATCGGCAGCCCTACTAGGGGCAGTAGATGACCTAATTTCGGCAGGGGCCATTTCTGGACGCCCACATGACTGGTATAAATATTGAAGCTCAGCATTGTATTTTGCTTCAATGGCCCGGACTTGCATTAGCATATTCTTTGCTTCTGGCATATCTTCTAAGATAGGCTTGTCGGGAATCCCATCCTTTTTCTGAAAAGCATCAATTGTTTGCCGCAGATAAATAATACGACTTCGTAGTTGATTCAAAAGAATGTCTAAGCGATCCATTTCAGCATAGACATCTTCGTTAGCAGAACTGCCGACAGATACCAATGACGTTATCGCCTGATTGTCGTGGACAACTAATTCTTTTGCTTTATCTTTAGATTTTTTGTACAAATAGTAGTCCACATCCCTTTCTCTCTCGATCACTTTGGCCATCAGTATATTGCAGTCGGAATTTTCTTTGGTAATGTCGGTTAGTATATTCTTTTCTTTTTCTAAAGCTTTCAAAATACAAGCTTGTTCCTTATATTGAATATTACGGTCTTGCTCAACTTTTAACTGCAAGTCTAGCAACTCCAAATTAATTATAGCAGCCGAAACGTGGTCGATATCGATAATCTGACTGAATTTAAGTATCATTTCTTCTCGTAATTGTACATTCAGAAGTCTGACTTTGCTTTCCATTCTTTTTAGTTCTTCTTGTAAACGTGCAAGCATGTGTCTAGTTTTTCTATAAAAGAATTTTAAAATAGTTTAGCTAATGAATAGAATTAAGTAATGTAATATATTTAATGAATACATTGCTATGAAGTACTATTATTAAATTTTTCATTTATTTCCTGAATTGTCTTACTTGTGTCTTTCTCTCTCATGGGCAGCCTCGTCTTTCAGTTCTTCGGCTCTCAAATCCAATTTCGTTATTCCATTCTTGGGAAAAACTATGAGCTCATTATGGCCAGGGAAACTCTTTCTTATGCGCTGCAAGTAAGAACCTTTTCCCCGTTCCATTTCTTCTTCATCTAAACATCTACAAATATGATAATTTTAGAGCACAGTTTTATATTTTTACCAGACCTGTAGTTTTATTTAAATCTTAAGTTGTCTAGTTAGGTTTACTGGATTTGGTCAGCTTTCAAAACGCATAAGGCCATTAAATCGTTCATCCGCTCTTGTTTTCGCCTTTGAACTGCAGCAATTTCTTGGCCGATATCTGAGAGACGCGCTTCGTATTTATTGTAAATCTTTTCAATTTCATTACAATCACTAATAATGTGATCAACAATTCTTTTCTTCCCTTCTACTTCCATTTCCAAACGAGCCTTCTTTTCTCTAAGATCACATACTCTACTATACAGATCACGATCCAAGTTTTCAGGGCAGATATTCACATCAAGCTTCTGCTTCGGCATTTTGAACAAATCTGAACTCGAATCCTGCGATGTGGAATTCGTGCTTCCACTCTCTGAAGAATGTTCTGAACCTGCACGAGTATGATCGCCTTCATCCCCCTCTTCTTCATCACCTATTTCCAAAATCCAGTTAGTAGTCAAGTATATAAAAAAATCCGCGGCCATCTAATTTCTTAAAGATTGACACTATATTATAGTAGTATCTATTATTTAACATGTATAAACTATTATGTACCCTGAGTTTCGACACGAATTTTCTTCCGGAAAACTTTCCACAGATAATCTGCATGCTTAGGCTTCTCAGCAACGACAACACCCGCATCTTTTTGCACAACCAAAATACTATCCTCCATCTTCTGTTGCTCTTGTTTTGCTTTTGTCAATTTTCGTTTGGCTTTTTCAAGTCGGTCTTTGGCTGCATGGCATTCTACTTTTTGAGCTCTGAGCCTATCCATTACACCATTTTCTTCGGTTTCAAAATCCTTAACAATTTGTAACTCGGCAATCATATTCATCAAACGAAGGGACATTAACTTTAGATCTAACTGAAGCATAATGCGATCGTCTCCCAAAAGTTTAACCCGATCTCTATAGTACACAATTAATCTATTTAATTCATTAAGAAGGCTATCTTGCTCGAAGCATCTCTGACTGACTACAAGTTCATATCGGTAACGAGATATTAAGGTTTTTGGATTAAAAACACATTTGCGATATTTGTGCGTTGACATGCTCTCGTCTTCTAGCTCCTCGGACCGAGTTGCTCGTGTGGTTTGAGTATAGCCTTGTGCCCGCTGAGGACCTTGTTTTCGCTTCACAATCTCTTGCTTTTTATTTTTCGGTGCTGCCTTTTTGGAAAAATCTACTTGCTTGATAGCCCCATTCATTTCGTCCATCTGATAAATCATATGTAAAATACATACATTGTGGATTAGAAACCTCGAAAATTATTTGGCTTGAATTCGTACAATTTGATCCTTTTTGTCCAAGAGCCCAACAGCCATCAGCTTTTTCTTTTGTCGCTCCGCTATTTGATCTGTAGTGACTTCCAGCTTCTTTTCAGGCTCTTCATAAGCTTCAACATCATATATACGGGGAATGGGCTTCCTCAATTCCTTTGGAATCAGTTTTCTCAACCGTCGAAGTTGTTCCTCTATCTTGTGGCATTGTTGAACCACTAAGTATTTTTCATTCCTGAGGTCCACCACGTTTTTATTGAAGTCGGATACCATTTTGTACATCTGAATTTGTAATGAATGTTATATTTATATTTATTTTGTATGTTTTTTTTTGAATAAATAAATTAAACAATGCCACAAAACTATTTGCTCGACAGCTAATAAATATCAAACTCAGCCCATGTAATATTGCATACTAAATATTGTATTGATTACCTCCAATTTTAGATCCAAAACTCTTTGTCTTCGGATGGAAACAGAAATTTGTTCGCCAAGATAGTCTTTAGAAGTCTTCAATTTGTAATCACCTGTAGTAGCCTTCGCAATTTCTAAAGCTTGAATATCTTCCGGCGCGACGTAATCATCAGAAATTTTTTGCATTTCCAGGTCTCGGAACTGAAATTAAAATATGTAAGCAATCATAATAGACATTAAAAAAGATTACTAAAAATTATATATATTGTTAAGTATTTTAGTAACCAAATCAGAATTCTAATACTTATGTTATTTAGGGTATGTATGTAGAGATGAATGTACCCAGATAAAATTATTTCTAT